>JBBWSJ010000070.1:0-241698 GCA_038088505.1 Diaporthe velutina | reverse complement strand
AATTTAATAATAATATTAGTAAATTTATTTCTCCTTTTTAGCTTATAAATTTACTATTTAAAATATTTTATAATTATTATAATAATAGTATTATTAATTTAATTAATATTTAAAAACCTTTAAATTATTTAAAGCTTTAATATAATAAAGTAGTAAAATATAATTATAAAAATATTATAAATTAATAAATAATAATTAAATTATATAGAATTATTAATATTAAAGTATTAAAAGGGTTATAGGTTAAGGAAATAAATAATTTATAGGAAAGGGTAGTTAATAAAGGGGTATATAAAATTAAGGGCTTTAGCTATACTATATTTATTTAATTATCTAGCTAACTTTTAATCTTTTTTTTATTATTATATTTAATTACTTATTATCTATTTAACTTTTAAATTATTTTTCCTAAAGCTTATATAAAAGGTTAATAATAGTATAATATATATTACTATTATTACCCTTTTATAGTAACTTTAAAACCTCCTATAACTTTCTTTTCCTTTTTAATTTTAATATTTTCTTAATATTTTTAATTTGGGATTTTTATCCTATAATAAAAAAGAATACTTAAAAAAGGATAATATAATTTTTTTCTTTTTTAATTTCCTTTTTAGATATATTATTATTATTAAGGAAGTAGTAAATATAGCCTTTCCTTTTTTTTAAAAAATAATTTTTTACTTTTTAAAAATTTTTAAGATAAAATCCTTAGGGTAATTTAAATTATTTATTAATATTAAAGGGTATATAATTAAATATAGGCTATAGTATTTATAGGCTTATTATAGTAAGGGCTTCCTTAGGAGCTTTTATATATATAAGGATATAGGATAGAGAAGTTGCTCTATTTTAAGCTGTAAAGTATTACTTTTTATATAAGGCTTTTATATATAATTAGATTACTTGCTGTATAACTAATTACTTAAGCTAGTAATAGGCTATTTATATTAATAATCTGCTGCTAGTTTTAACTAGCTTTATCTATATAGCCTTATAAGGCTATCTATATTTTTTAAGATTTAATATTATTAATATAGTATACCTATCTAATATTAAGTTTTTAAGTATTTACTATTATATAAAGGGATTGCCTATAGCTTTAAAAGAGTATATATACGGATTAAGAACGAAACTACCTATATAAAATTAAGTATATATATATATTAACTTGCTATTAGCGCTATTTTAGTATGATTGATTGTAAATAAGAGTAAGTAAGGATTCTCAGATACCGCAGCTTTTCGAAACTATCTGCTAAGTAACATTTCTCAGACTGGTTTGCCTTCTGTTAGGTAATGCCAGCTTGCTGTGCGTGGAATAGGCGCCATTGTCTTATTCGAAGTACTCTTTGGAAGGTACTCGTTTAATATGGGTTTTGGATAAAGAGAACCTCGAGATTCAGATACACATTGATGAGATCCATAAGATCTTCCGCTTTGGATTTGCTGTACCTCAAGACTACCGACTTCACTATTGGGAGGACCAGTTAGTGAAAGATCTCAACAGCTGGGTTCAAAACATCTATGGCGTACTTGCCAAAGGGGAGAATTGTGTTGACAATGGTGGATATTATTGGCCATTATCAAAGGAAATTTCAACATTCTGTTATGAGGCTTTGAAGAGCGGCAACTTATCATTCGTTCCAAGCCCTGTAGGTTGAACAGAAGACAAAGAGTTGCCCCAGGATCCAGAGTCGCTGATACACTCCAAGCTTGACAACGAAGGCACGTCTAGAAAATGCTTGAAAAACTCCGGTGCAACGACTGTATACAGACACCGATCTGGGGACTTCAAGTGTGCGTCGCTTGTTAGTAAAAGTTTCTCTAACCGTGGCAGGACCGCAGTGGTAGGACCACTCTGCTGGGAGTGTGTGAGGGCATCGGAAAGGATTCCAATAAGGCGTTGAAAAGTGCTCTTCCATGCATGTGGACAATCCGCCAGCATCATGGCTAACCTCCTGAGGTTGCTTGATCGCTTGAGCACCTCAAAGTACTGCAAGAATAGCACAAAGTTTCTCTTTGTTGTCTCCGGAAAGTTGCTGTGTTGAGATGTATCTTTTCGGACGAGCAACTCCAGCTCCACAATGTACTGCCCAAACTCAGGCCTTTTGATAAGTGTTGTGATCAGCTTCCTCAGAACCGGTTGGGTAGCAATGGAAATTGCGCGATAAAGTTCTTGTCTTGCAACTGGCTCTATGCGCTTAGATACCAAACACAGATTTCGGGTCATGGAAGTCGCATTTTCGGCCTCGCAATTTCCGATGATGTTGATGAGCACCTCATGTGGCAGACACTCGAGATCGCTGATTTCATCAGGGGTGGAAGTGATGGGTTGAGCATCGCCGTTGACTTGGGAACTGTCGGGGCTTCCAATCACGTTGGTGGGGAACTCGGATGCCATGTTGTCTGGTTTCGCAACTTCGCTATCACAACGATCGCCTGTGTCTGTATTAGTTCAGCTCTTGCCAGTTTGCGCAAGGGATCGTGAGATGTGTCTGGTTCAATGACAGTATTTAAGGAGCAAGAAACGAGAGAGGCAACTTCGAAGGAATGAGGGTTGGGTCTGTTCGCTTGTAGCTTAGTACTTACACTCCAGGGCCAAGTAGCCTCTCATGCAGTCAAGGAGACAAGGTCCTCTTCGCAACTGCTATTAGGCTGTAGTGCCCTTTACTTGGCAATGAAGAGCATGAAGGCCTTGAAGATGGGGTTTGGTTGGTTTGTGGCTTGTTGACAAGGTGTGCAGGAAATTGCAATGCGGCTGCTGTTGACGACAGAGATACCTCCCCCTAGTGGCAACTGTAGCCCCGCAATGGTGGTCCTGGCGTCCTTTGCACTTGCCTTGTGATTGTTCATTCACCCACAGCTTCACAGGTACCCAAAAGATGTGGGCAAACGGCAGGGAAATAAATACTTGGTGGCACAAACCCTGGTGCCGATAACGACCCAAATCACTACTGAGGCTCAGGGTTGGATCTTGGGATGTGTTACATCCAGTGCTAATACACGAGCAAGGCCTCCGTAGAGAACGCACAACCTCTTCTCAATGTGCCATTAATTGAAAGAAGGTATCTAGAGTGATCTGCCACCATCGCTGTCCTAAAGCTGGATCACTAACAGGAAACTCTGCGTCTGGTCCATAAAGCCCTGGAGGTTGTGTCCACTGACTCCTCTACTCATCGATCAGATTCCTTCGTCCAAAACTTTCCAGAGGAGGCCAAATAGCTTCAGAATGTATCAAGAGGATCGAACTGGACTTCGTGCTGGTCTTCCTTGATCCAATGAGTAATGCTGGCTCTCAAGCTTTCCTCACGTCCGAGCATACTGCCAATTCCTCGCAATGTGACTGCCTGATCCCATCATCGCTCGTTTATAGATGACCAAACAGGTGGCTTGCGGTTACCGAAGAGTACGCAAATGGGCCCGTCCTTGTCGTGTAATTCTTTTATTAACTCGTTCTTTCAACTCTTGTAGGTCGATTATTCGCCCGTTGCTCGCTGTAAGAAAGAACTTTACGCTCCGCTTCGAGAAAGAGGCCGAGATGTCTTGGAGGCGGGAACGGGTGGAAGGTTCGGCTTCATCAGTGCCGTGACCTCTTCTGAAAGCAGGCAAGAACGGCGAGCCGCAGCTGCCGTGATTGAAAGAGTATTCCACGCTCTCAAGGTGAGGAAAGCAGGGCAAGTCATCGACGAGTGACTCGAGAAATTCGAGGGCTGCAGTAATAGAGTCCAAACACTTCGCTTGGACATGTGAGCCTCGGGTTCGACAGCTGAGTCGCGCTAGGAGAACCAGGCTCTTCAGAGACCGCGGCAAGGTCTTTCGAGGAACAGCGGTAGTAACATCAAGAGCTGACGGGGCCCGACGAGCAAACATGTACAACGGAACTTCAATGTGTTGCAGATTTGGCAGCTGCGTCAGGCTGAGCACATTACCGGGGCCGAGCGATGTAGTCGTCTCGTCGTGAGGGTCGTAGATGACGGAGACGTCGGGTAAGTAGATGTCGGTTTTGAACGCTCGCAAGCTTGCCATTTGTGCAAGTGTTGTGGACAGGTCTCTGTCAACGTCATGTTCAAGCTCGTCATCGCTCATGCGACAATCTTGGGATTTAACGGAGAGAACCTCAAGGCACGGAAACAGCTGGGCGATGTCATCCAAGTCATAGTGGCGTGTGTAGGTGCTGGAAAGATCAAGTGTTGTAATATTTCGGCACGCGCACCCATTATCTATACCGTCAGTAGATGCACCTTGACCTTGGCAAGGTTAGCTTCGACTTTGGGATGTAGAAAGACAGTGTTATAACTAGGCAGGCAAAGGACATGTCGTTGGAGTCCAACTCACCTTGAGGATGCCGCCACGGCTCATATTGCTGGCGACGATGTAGAAGACGCCACCAATTTCCATCATCTGTGATGGTTTCGACTGTTCTCAGACTGGGGAGATCCAGGAAGTCATTCCATGCCTCAACACTCATGGATCCGTAAAGACACCAAAATGTCAGCGTCTCCAGCCGCGTCAGAAATCTTGGAGCCTCTTTGTCCGCATCTGATCTTATGGCACGCCTGACACTGTCAAAGAATGCCAAGTAATTGTGGGGAAGGGATGTTCCACGGCGCAGCAAGTGAATCGGGTCAAAGTCCCTGTCTAGCACGTGGCAATGGTCGATCCTCATCACCAGCGATGACAGGTTGACGGCTCGGACAAGGAGTTTGTAGCACAGAATGCCAATCAAATCGCATTCTTTGGCAGAAAATTCTGGTTTCTCAGGCCAGAAATCTCTGGTATGTTGGTAGCAATCGTCTCGGAGCTTCTCTCGATCAGCTGGATTAAGCTCGGTTATCTTGTCGAGGTCGATATCGAGGTCAACCTCCGTGATGTGTCCACCAAGACGCTGGTTTCCAGAGATGGTAGTGAAGAGCATCACTAGCGTGCCAGCATCCTCTATGTGTATCTGGTTGAACAGATAGGGACGCGCGATGATGTCGATTCGCTTTGAAACCAGACAAAGGCTGTGGAAGGTGGGAGTGTGGGCGGCGTCGTCGTCCCGCCAGGTCAGCTGGTTCTTGTCGTAGACGATCTGCTCGAAAACGTGCATCAAGATTTCGTTAGGTAATGCCTCAAGGAGGCTGCTGTCGGCATTCGAAGGCTGCGCCATGTTTGCTGGATCGCCGCGCTCGGGCCTGCCGCTTGCGCACTCGCCGACCATGGCGGCGTCGATTTGGAGTTCTTTGACGCGGTCAACAAATGCGACTGATGGAAGTGTGGAGACCGATGTAATGCAAAGAAGTGATCTGGATCAAAAACAAAAGTTTTGTGATTTTCGTGTGGCGGGGTGACTTTCACACTGTTTACCCCGTGGTCGATGTGTTGTGGAGACTGGGTGCAGCATTAGGAAGGGAAACAAAAACTGCAGCGACCCCGCCCTGGCATTTTATGAAGGTTCCTTCAAATGTGAATGAATGAAAGCGATGTAAATTTTGACTGGTTGAGTAGCAGTGAATCGCCCTTGGAAATAGGCGCCTACAACTGGTTCGTGCAGCCTGAGGGCGACATTGAGCCACAGAAACGGGACAGTCATCGCGGCGACATCACGTCTTTACTCTTAAACAAACGAGGATAGCACATTGGAGAGTATAGAGGATGACTGAATCATGTCATCGTTGAAGTAATTTTCTTCTCGGGTAATTCGACACAGCCCAATCTACTTCGATTGGATCCCTTGCCTCAAGCTCAAGTTGGTATTGCTTGTCTCTTATCAGTCGTTGCAATGCAGGAAGCGATCCAGTAGCATCTTCTGCACATTCTGACGCAGAGATTCAACCCTTCAGCCCATCGCTCTCACTGCAGTGGCCCGCCTCACTTCCATTTCGCCTGTGGACTCCGTGTTTCACTTGAATTACCACGCACACTCAGAGCATTCAAGTCTCTTGTAAGCCGCCCCTAGCCCTATTTGTTGCTGTCGAAGTGATATCCGAAGCTGCTCAAGACGTTGAAGATCATCACCCTCGAGACCAAAAAACTTAATTGCCTCGACGTCCTCTCCTTCGTGGGAGTCAGAGGCATCCGCAACCTTCTCATTGTAGCAACACACAATCTTTTCAAGCTGTGGAAATGCGTCGCGTCCGAGATGTGAGAGAGCCTCGATGAAATCAAGAAGTGTGGAAAACTCCGGCCAGGACCGATCGAGCAAATCTGGGGGGTCGTCATAACCTATACAGTTGTTGCAGGCCAAGTCGACCCTCAATGTCAAACGCTTCAGGGAAATCGGAAAGGCATCCACGAGGCCATCGTTTCGCTTGCGACCGGTTCTATAGCAATAATAGACCAGCATTTGGAGAGGGATGTTGACAGTCTCGAGTTTGGGCAGCGAAGCCAGGTTCAGGTTCGTTGCTACTGGCGCCCCGTTTCTTCCAATGGATTCGTATGTGAAATCAAGCACAAGAGTCTGGAGATTTGTCATCTGCACAAGAGCTTCTTGAAGAAGATCAACACGCTGGTCGAGCTGCAGCTCACGTGCCCTGCGTTGGATATCTGAGTGCCGCTCCCACGCGTACCTGGGATTGGATATCTTTAGCACTTCAACATTCTGAAGTAGAACACCTAGAGCGCGAAAGTCGCGAGAATGGATAGCGCTCTGCTGCAGCTCGGCCATCCTAACATTGGTGAAAGCGGGGGCTGCTGTAAAAGAGTCAGCTAGAGTTAAAGAAAGCCACACCTTGCGACAAACCTGATTGAGCAGAGCCTGAGGTCTCAGGCGCCAAGGCAGACCAAAATCCATTGTCTCGGAAGGTGGTAATATTTTCCAAAGTATGAAGTCGCAAGAGTGGCTCGCAGATGGTGATGTCAAAGAAGTTACCGTGGTAAATTGGATCGCCGAGCAGTTGCAACGTGGTAAGGCGAGGCAGGAACTCTGGACCATCTCCTCTAAGGGATGCCTGTACTGCATCCCGCACTTTTCTGAAAAATGATTGATACATGTAGATCCCCATCTCGCTGTTGAGGCCGCTTTCGTTGTTTTCGCGCGACAAACGGCCGGTCGGCTGTATTCTGATGACCAATCGATGAACGTTTGATGTCCTGCGAAGGATCTCGAAGTAACAGGACGACATGATTTGATCGCAACAATAAATATTGAAGGCTGCTTGTTTGGTCAAATCACCGATGTCTTCGTTCCCTTCTTCGTTCCATTCTTCGTCCCAATCTGTGAGAAGCCTTTGGCTCTGGGGAGAACGTGGAGGCAGGAAATCCCAGAGTCCCATGCGGCGGCGCGAGATCTCAAAACTGATCTGTTTGACGTGGCATCCCAGTTCCGTATTCGCTAGCAAGGCATCGTACAATCGCACCAGCATTGCACTCGAGCTGATCGTGATGGTTCGAAAGAGGAGGGGTCTTGCGACAACGTCAACTCGTTTCGATGTCAGGCAAAGACTGCGCATATTGCTGTGGGCACTTCGCTTGGCTTCGAGTAGATCTCTTTGGCCAAGATCGTGGATGGACAGAAGATAGTTTTGAGAGAGCTGCTCGAAGATCTGATTGAGTATCTCGGTAGGCATCAGCTCTAGCTTGCTTTCGCCTGGAGGGTAAGGCGAGCCTTGACTCTGAGGAGTCGGCGACTCTGGGGAGGCCGCCATTTTCCGAGGTTGTGATGTGAGAGTTCTGTTGATTGGGATTGACAAATTGCGGAAGTCGGGCTCTCTTTTGGTTGATTTGGAAAAGTTGGCGGGGTTTTGAGGTCAGGTGGTGTTGAACCAAGAAAGGCAGCCTGGACTTGGGTCCATCAATGTTGAGATGAGTGACCATTAATGGGCACACTCATGAGGCGCTTGCATAGCGATAGGACCAGAGACAGGGTGAAAACAATATCACGACCCCCCAACCTCTTCCTGTTCTTCGAAACTGCAGAACGGCCTGCTGAACTGAACGTGGGCTACTGCTAACCTATCGAGGTACTCAACTACATGCAATCACTTCCACCTCCACTTCACCTTCTTGACCGGTTTTGACGACCGACAACTCCGACAGCTTTCTTCGACGTAGTTGCGAGACAACTCTTCCACCTACACCAAGTGTTCCTGCTTGTACACATCTTCACTGCAATTAACATGGCCACTTTCGTCGATCACTATGCCGTCCTGGGCATTGCGTCCACCGCCACTCCCGCCGATATCAAGAAAGCCTATCGTCAGCTGGCCCTCCAATACCATCCCGACAAGGCTGCGCCTGCTGGCAAAGTTGATGCAGCCAGGTTCATAAGCGCGCAGACCGCCTACGAGACCCTCGTCGACATTACCAAACGCAAGGCGTACGATGTCCAGTACAAGAAGCGCTCCAAGACCGATCATGCCAGCAGATTTGCGCACAAGCAAGAGACGCGTGCGGCCCAATTTCCCCAGCGAGAGACAGACGGCAGCTATGGTGGCTGGTACGTGCCCGAGTGGATTCGCCGAGAAGACTACGCATCCGACACCCTGACCGACCCCGACTCCGACTACGAGGGCGAGGGCTACAAGGATTCAGGCGTCTACGAGGACGGCTACGCAGACCCCCATTACAAGCCTTACCGCACTTCCACTTCCAAGGGCGTAGTCTGCGGAAGTCTCGATAACGATAACTACGGCATCTACACGAATGACTTTGACTCCACCAGTGCCGAGTATCAGTTTCCTGACGACTGTGCGGACGACTTTGACTTCGCACCCGCGCACGGCAACGACGACGAGTTAGGCACCGGCGAAAGCGAAGACCAGACCGACGATGACGACCCGACTCTCCAAATTTCGGAGCCCTTGTCTGAGGCGTTTAGTGCGTTCGCGAACATCAGCAAATCGCACTACCTGGAGGAGAAGGTCCTCGGCCGATACTACAGTAAGTGCAAGTCTCTTGTTCTTCTCACCGTCTAAGGTCCCCCAATACACTGTCATTTGGATTGCTCCAGAATGCACCACTTTGAGCCTCTATAGCAGGGTACTGACAGAGACACGCCAGAGGGCGCACTGTTCGAGCTGCAGAGGCAGAAGAACGAGTGCGGCAACATCGACGCGAAGCTCGTGGACATCGCGGCACGCGTCCGATGCAGGATCTCCAGGCTTCCCACTGGAAGCTTCAAGTTCGACGAGTTCGAGGAGGCCCTGTCGCGAAAGATGGACTCTGCTCACGGCGCCGTGGGCGTGGTTCGCGGTTACACCGAGGCCTCGCTGCGCATCATGCGCGTCGAGCAGCAGCCCCAGTTCTGGAGGCTCATGGACAAGACGGCCTGGAGCGCCACCGAGACAATCGAGAGAAGCACCACTCACATGGAGTACATGAACAAGGCGCTTTCTAACTTGGAGGAGATTCTCGTCATGTTGGAGGGATGGACCAACGAGGAGCTGGACAAGGTCAAGAGCTACCTCGGCAGCTTCATGCTTGAGTTCCGCGACTGGCGAAAGGAGATCACCCAGTTGCGTTGATGTTGTTTCTGGGGGCAAAGGTCAAGCCAAGGCAGCACCTGCCAAATACCTTGGAGCCGATTCAGATGGATGACGAATAGCAACATTTGCGCCGCCTGAATAATGTGTTTGTGTGACCACTCGTGCTTCTAATCGCCAGTGGTAGGTACTCTATGGGATAGTTGACTTTGGGATATGGGTCAGTCGACTGTAGGACAGCCTCCGTGGGGCAGCCTCCATGGACCAGCCTCCACGGGATAGCTTCCGTAGGAGAACCTCCATGAGGCTACCCCCTGTTGGATGTAGGACAATCAGCTGTGGGATAGTTGACAGGGGATAGTTGACATCGGAATGGATGACTATGGGATGATCGACTGTGGATAAGTCACGCTTGATTTGGTAATCAGTTGCCTGAGGATACAGCAAATAAAGCCTGCAAGAGGCGCATGCGGCTTGGCTGATTGTGACCAACCTCCACTTTCGCCCTGACCACCAACTGACTCTCAAAAGCTCATATCTAGCTCAAGTTCAGCAACAAGAAGAAGGGAGAAAGGAATCAAAGCATGCCCTCATCGGCTCTATAAACATGCCGCGCTGTCATGTCGCACCTGAAAGGCCAGCAGAAATCCGCCTCTCCAACCTGGGCCTGCTAGACGAAGAGCACACGGCCACATTTCGCAACGCCCTGGAGAACCTCTTGCTCACTGAAGTTTCGGAATCCACATACGCAGAGATAGTTGATGGACTGCCGACTCTAGACTCTTGGAACCAATTTCACCAGTGGGTTCCAGCAACAGGCAACCCTATAATCGAATTGGACCACAAAGAACTCTGTTCCGTATCCCGCGAGAAAGCCCAAAGGCTTCGTTCAGAATTTGACGTCTATATTTTGCTCTTTCCCTCTCAGGTACGCCAATTGCATTTTTTGATTGTTTCGGGGGAGAATCTTCAACGGATTGGTCGTGCCAATCTGCCCCTTCAGTCGAGCAAATGCCGTCCCTAATCAAGCGAAAACAAAAAGGCTAACGCCTTGTCCTCATAGTCGCTCCGAGATTTTCAGGATGCGCGCCCAGGAACAAAGGAGCATGTCCTGAGTCTCATAGAACTATTGGCAAGATCCTGTCACCAACTTGCTGTTTTCATCTTTCAATTAGATGACGGCGTACACAAACATGCCCTGTATGAAGCCTGGCGTGAAGCTCCGAATGTTGCATTGCGACAACCCAGTTTGAAGAAGCCTCCCTCTTCTTTCTCAAATACAGTGTATCATTTTTATGAACAGTACCCCAATGGCATTGCCGACGTGGTAGGCTACTGGGCGGAATCGAAAATCTTCGGGGGAGTTGTGGTCTTTGACCGGGGGCCTTCTGGTTTTGAGGTGAGTCTCTTCTGATGTAAGAGATGTCCTTGTTTCCACGCTTCCGACTCTATTTGACTAACATGGGCTTTCTCTCGATCACAAGCGCCGAGAGATGTACTTACATGGTTGCTATCTGAAGAGCCCGTTCACCCTGTTTCCCCCGACTGCAGATCAATTCGAGTCGCTGGCCCATTTCTTCTTGTCTCCTCTCCAGGATGGGCCTACAAAACAGACATCAAGCAGCAGTTCGGTGCCGCTACCAATCACGGCGTCGTCTCTCAACGGCTGGCGATATCATCCAGATGATGCCATGTCTCGTTTCAACATTTTCCGCGATCGTTATGAGAGAATAGAGCCACCGACTAAACGCTGGAGTAATTCTATTCGCAGCGCCAAGAACTGGCCTGAGACTGGATTCGAGATGACACTCATGTTATCGGAAATAGATCGCAGGGACGGGAAACCGGTGGACGAGGCAGCAGTCGCTGAGGCTGAGGCGGGGACGAAAAGGATCACCCCGTCGTCTCCTAGTTGGCCAGGTGGTGGAAGCACCTAGAGGCACTGCGCTACTAATTCAGCTATGATATAAGGGTACGAATGTACGAAGGAAAGGCTCCAGTGTGCTTACTTTTGGTTCCCCATGCGGCTTGTGTGGTTACGGAAGGAACGTTTTGGGTTTAACTAGACAGGCATGTTTTTCAGGCGACAATCTTTTAGCAGCCAGTAAAGGGAGGCTCTGTGCTTCACATAACCCTCACTGCCGCCTGTAACCAACCCTGCCAGCCATCTGCCATTGTGAACACAAAGTGGGCTAGCGCTATGCATGGTCAGCAAGCTCGTGCACATTAAGAGCTCTGAGTGGAAAACCGTTAGGTGGTCCTCAGAGGTCGTCAGCTGTGTCACGTTCAGTTGATAGCTTTGTAAGGAAGGAGGGCAGCTCCAATGATGCCTGTGAGTAAATTTCAAATCACCAAAGCCCCGCTGTTGTCTCTTTGAGTAGCGCCAGACAGTCCACCTCTGTTCCTACAATGACCTAGCTTCAACACACATACATCTACAAGCAGGGCACAACGGGTCATTTCCAAGATCAGGTCACGGACTTGCAGCAAAGGTGCAACCCAAGGTCTCCGAAGCTGTAGCACAATCCCACAAATTATACAGTCGGGACTGCAACGTATCACCACATAACGACAGACCATGGAGTCTTTCGGCTTCCAGCATTCACAACTTAAACGACAACAGATACGTCTGTTCCACTTGCAACCAGGCGCCTTTTATGATCCCATCTCAGCTGCCCTGTCCGTTGCACAACTTGGAGACTCGAGTTGCCCAAAGTATGAGGCCCTGTCATACGTCTGGGGAGATCCAAATGTCTGCTTTGACATCACTCTGGACGGCCATGCATTCCCAGTGACCATAAATCTATGGGCCGCCCTCCGTCGGCGTAGGTGCCAAGCCATTCTTTGTTCCCAGCTGCACGCTCTGCTGACTATGAATGGCCTAGTGCGTGGCCTCCACGAGGAAAGAGTACTCTGGATCGACGCTCTCTGCATCAACCAGTCCGATGGACTTGAAAAGGCGTACCAAGTAGGACTGATGACCGAGCTCTACAAGAGTACGTGGCGAGGTCTGGCCTGGTTAGGAGAATTCGAGGAGGTCGTAGCTCTAAAGCCTGAGATGAGTTTAGAGTCCTACCAAAACTCCGGGGTGACGATGGATAAGAACCATGCGCAAATGGCTTTTCAATTTGTGGAAAAGCTATCACGATTATCACCGGATGGGCACTTCACAATCGAAACAGAGAATGTACAACCTGGGTGGGTGAGTGTGACGCGACAAGAAGTGACCGCAGTTGAAAAGCTGATGAGCTTAAAATATTGGGACCGTATCTGGACCGCCCAGGAATTCGTTCTCCCACCCCGTGTGGAAATGGTGCTCGGGTCGATCACCTGCGAAGAAGCTTTCCGCTTATTGGGATCCTATCCTGAGCAGGATCTGTGGAAACACCACCCGTTTTATGGACGGTGCTGCGAGGCTGTCATTGCAAACCTGCCTGATTTCCCGGCTTTGTTGAGATCCTTCTTTGGGCAGTTGATCCATCTCAGAAGGATAAGTCGGGAACTGCCAATGCATCTCGGCCATGCTATCAGCCTCTTCCGACATCGACATTGTTCAGATCCTAGAGATAAGGTATTTGCTTTGCTTGGTCTTGTCAACCCCGAGGCAAGGCAGCTGGTTGACTACACACTCAGCAAAAGGCAAGTCTACACAAGATCCATCCGCTGGCACATGACGTCGACAAATTCTCTCCACCCACTCATGGGATTGTCAGAACGCAATCGGGACATCTCGTTACCATCGTGGGTGCCTGACCTTGAAGCGGCGGGTTTGAATGACCCAGGCCGCCTTATGGTCAGGAAGGAGGTTAGATATATAGTTGAATGTGCTCCACTCTTCAGCGCTGGTACGCAGAAGAACATGGATATGGGCGACAGTGGGGAAGATGAGCTGCAACTCGGTGGGCGCAGGATGGACAGTATCAGACGCATCTGCAAAGGGCCTCCCCAAAACGTCTGGAAAAACGGGGATGATTCGCTGCTCGTGTCGCATTTACAGGCAGGCTGGCGTGAACTGCTTGACACCGACCCAATTCTAGATTTGAGCAGATATCCTAGTGGCGGGAGCTACGAGGAGGCCTTTTGGCGCACATGTACATGCGACGTCTATGTGCCGAGGCATTTAGGCACCCACCCCGGGCCTAGGAGAATCACGACGCTAGAAGATGAAGGAAGAGTAAAGGATCAGCTGGCTCATGGCGCCTATGAAAGGAGTATGAATCCCGCGACAGCATTCTTCATTTCTCACCAAGGTTATATAGGAATTGGCCCGGAAGACTCACAAGTCGGAGACGTGGTGTATGTACTGTTTGGAGGGCATGTGCCTTTCCTTCTACGTGAGATACCAGAGGCGCAAGAGGGCAGAGGCTCTCACACATTTGTTGGGTATTCTTACGTACATGGCATCATGGATGGGGAGGTGTTAGAGAAGGATATCCCGGATGAACAGGTTGTAATAGTGTAATTTTGTCGCAGACGTGTGGTGGGTATGAATTTACCTAGGTATGTTGTAAGCAGACTGGGAGATGCCCATAATTGGGAACTTTTGTGAGGGCGAGGAAAACGCAAAGCAAGGCTTCAACCAACCCTGCCTTACTCGGCTACCATAGTCCACCCCTCACCTGATCACCCCCCTCACCCGATTATCTGCACCACACAAA
The DNA here is from genome assembly GCA_038088505.1 of Diaporthe velutina. Taxonomy (NCBI): domain Eukaryota; kingdom Fungi; phylum Ascomycota; class Sordariomycetes; order Diaporthales; family Diaporthaceae; genus Diaporthe; species Diaporthe velutina. Next base: position 227,637 of record JBBWSJ010000070.1, on the reverse strand, counting down.
CTTCTCAACTTTACTTATATATAGATAATTTAATTCTAACGATATTTAATTAGCGATTTAATAATCATATAATATTTAAATAGATAAATTAATTAATACTAGCTAATTTTATATTAGGGTATTAGGGTTAAAGGTAAATCAGCTTAAACCCTATATACTTTATAACTTTAAAAGCTTAAATACTTAATTCTCTTTATATACCCCTAATCCTATATCTTTTAATTATTACCTAACCTTATAATATTATCTTATATAAAAGATAGTATAGCTAATACTATATTTAATATTATTAATAATAGTTTTTTTAAGTATTAATTTATTAAAAAAAATAGTATACCCTATATAATACTTATAAACTAAATAAATAGTATTATCTTAAAATTTAAAACTATTTATTTATCCTATTACTTATTTAAAGCTAAAGAAAATAGTATAATTAATTAAATTCTTAAGTAAAAATTTTTTAGCTATACCCTAATAGCCCTTATTATATATAAAATTATTAAAACTATCCTTAAAAAATAAGGTAATAAGGAGCCTTTAGGTAAGAATTAGCTAAAAAGCTTTAAAATATAATATAATAATTAAGTATCTTATTAGCTTTAATTTAATATATAAATTATTTTTTAATACTATAAATTAAATTATCTACATATCGTTAAAGTATAAGGATATTGGGTGGTGTAGGTAATCGGGTAAGGGGTGTGATCGGGTAAGGGGTGGGGCATAGTATGTTACACAGGCGGTGTACAGAGATTCGAGATGACCAACACTGACCATCTCCCCAAGAAAGGGAACACAGTCTACGGGTTCTCTTTTGCCGGGCCGTTGTCCCATAGGGTCCGCCTGCGCATGCCTTGGCCTCTGCCACCTGTCGTCCACCTTATCAGCACCTGCTCTGCTCTGCTCGGCGGCTGTACTATGGAGGGGGAGATTGAGCCCCGGGAGTGGCCCTGGGTCCCCTCTTCTGATTTCTGGCTGGGAGATTGGATATAAGCTCCCTCGGTAGGTCTGCGAATTCTTCAAGGTGGTTTTCCGAGCCACCAAAGCGGTGGCCCGGTGAGACTCTTGTCCTCCACTAGACCCACTCCACGACATCCGCATCACCCGCATGAGGTACCTGGGCATTTAAGTACATTCACGTAGGTATGATGTCACAGTCTGTGGCGCTTGGGGTAAGGGTCCAAGGGTCCAGATGCTCCCAAGGGTGGGGTGGGGCCCGTGCCCTTGAAATTCAGGGTCTTGAGCCATTCCCCGTACATTTTCTGCGTGTGCTACATGTTAGTATTTTAAACCCCGATCTCTCACTCTTTTATCGATCCTCATGCACAGCTGCTCTCCGCTTTACCACCACTCGGATCTCGGGCTTTTTGACAGTCACGGAGACACAGGTGTAGACGGATTTGAGTTATCTAATCAATCGTTACACTGATGAGCCCCATTCTGTTGTATGCAAAATGAACCCTGTCTGGGTTGAGCAACGAACGCCGAAGTCCTCGGCGGGCTCAACGGTCGACAACAACACACGCGATACATCACGTCCCTCAACATCCCGCCAAGATTTCGAGACCAAATCGGTAGCCCTACTGACGACCAAGGCCAATATCCTCCAACGGGTACGCACTCAATCAAGACATTCTGTTTAAGCCCTCCCCTTCGTGTCCAAGAACCCCAGGCTGACTTCACACATTGGGAGGACCAGATAAGTTACGCAGCCAAGAAAATTCAACACATGTCCCAGGCGTCCCGCGACACTCTGGGCAGGAACGACGAGCACCCTCATCTCCAATGTCAGGGCTCGCCAGTCAGCGATGAGGTGCTAAGGGCAATGCAAAGGCTGACTGCAGACATCGCCTACGATGTCGGGGTGCTCCATACCGCGGGACGGGCAGTGAGGCAGGCCAGAGATGAGAAGAGAAGACGTCGCCGTTTATCCAGCCGCAAAGTTCAGATTGCCTTGGAGGCGCAGAATCGAGCCAAGAAGTGGAAGGATGAGCCATGCTGTTCTTCGTGCGGGCGTCTAGAGACGCCTCAATGGCGGCTCGGCCCCCCAAGGGACCTTCGACCCTCTGCAACGTGTGCGGCCTGCTCTATGCCCGACGCAGAATGAGGCGGCGAGCTGCAAGCGGGAGTTTTTCTGTCATCAGCAGCTGATTCTTTTTTTTTGGGGGGGGGGGGCGCAAAAACTACATGGCAACGGCGCAATCACCGGCGGGGGCTGAATGGCGGGTTGGGCGCATCATAATTCATTTCCATTCGCAGCGCAAAGTAATATTTCACATACGCAGGGTAAATAACGATACCATACTATTATCTAGCCAACTCATTATCAATTCTCTTGACTCTCATGTTGAGCCACTTTGGTCAGCCCCTGAACAGACTGCTTTAGCAAGACGTTTGGGCTGTGAGAAATTGCAGCCTTTTACATGTTTCATCAGCTTCGCCCTCTCTACTTTTGCCTCACATCCTCGCGGGGCACGGGGACACCGCACTTCCGCCTTGTCGAGGAGGTCGAATAGCTCGGCTGACAGCTTGACATCGCTTCTCCTCAGCCTCTTTCTGTCCATCGGGCACGTTTCGCTGGACTCGAGGTGGCGGTGGAGGCAGGCGCGGCAATATGCGTGACGGCATGGCGTGATTGAAGGGGCGACCATGTAGCATTTGCATATGGGACACATAAGGCGGTCGTCCAGCTTGCCAACGTATGTAAGCGTTTCAAAACACGCAGGTTGGGCTTCGCAGATGTCGGGCGGCCCACGCAAATGCCACCCACTCGTATTATTCCCATGCTCCACTAGCCAGTGTCAGCGAGGAACGGGGCATGGAAGCATGCGACAGAGCCAAGGACTGACCGTCCGGAGGGCAGGGTCACGACCAAGTGTCGGGTGCTCTCACGGCCTGTTCTAGGATAGAGTTCACAGATGGTGGCTCTGCCCGTACGGGGGGGCATGGCCGGCGAGGCGATGCTTGGAGGAGAGAACGGAAGAACACGAGTGCAGTCCTTTCCTTGAGTTACACTTGTTTCGAGGCGTGCCTGCCAAGACTGGGTGGCGAGACCAGAGGTACTGTAAACGCGGTTGAACGGCCATTTGAGCCAGTCTGGACCAGGCTGTTCTCGCAGGGGCGCCAGGCGGTGGGACGAACCGGGGGTGAGGGTCAAGTGGGTGCCGGCAAAGCAAACGCAGGAGGGTAGCATCCAGAGAGCAAAAGCGAGCCGAGCCCTAGAATTGCATTGGTAGGGGTTAGCCGGCCCGGACTTGACTTGTTCACCTGGAGGGCACGTAGGAAGCAGCGCAGAGCAGAGCAGAGTAGAGGCCAAGGCATCGCTCTTACGGCACGAGAGAGTTGGCGGTCTGCAACCTCGCGGCAGTCGCAGCGAGAGTTTCGGGCGCGATTAGCTGATGTAGCATCAATCATGCAGGCTGCCCTAACAGCAAGAGCAAGGCCAACTCGTCCAAGGTCGATAATAGGCTGAAGACGGCATTCTAGATTTTGGCATTACTGCAATATGGGATTTTAGACGGGGGATCCCTAGCTCTGGCCGGCCGACCTTGCTCCCCTGGCAAGGGTCTAGGGGTCCAGGGGTCCTGGGGTCCTGGGGTCCTGGAGGTTGAAGCCCTGGAGGTTGGAGGGGTGGTTTTCACACTAGTCACATTTGTTCCGAGATAGACTGGTCTCGGCCCTTGTGGCCTTTTATTTCGTCCTTGGCGGGAAAGGGCATGGCGTGGCAGCTGCCAGGCTGCGTGGATGGGTGGATGGATATCGTCGCCCTATCTCTCTGAGATGGCCTTTCCTCTTTCTGGGCTAGCTATCCGTACGACAATAACCTTTGTCACCCACGACGGACCCCATCAAGCCCCCAGCATTGCTGAGGCAATTGCATGGTTGGTGTTCATCTCAACCGCGGAGCCTAGAACAACACGGCTTGAAACTCCGAGATGAGTGAATACACGCCCCCCCCCCCCCTTTTGCTCCAGCTAGAAACATGCGATGAGGCATCCTGCTAACCTGTTCTCGCCCTCCTTAGCCTACCCATACTACAGCCAACGGCTACGGTGGCGTGGACGGGGAGCGAATGAGTTCGTCAGCGTTACATCTGTTTGACTGGGAGGTGAGGCCTCGTCTGGCCAACAGTAGCGTGAAATGCGACTAGGCCGTTGGGAGACTAAATTAAGCTGCCCTGCATGTGCTTGATGAACAGACCGCTCGCACAGAGTCCTTACCTACCTAGGTAGGCACTGGCAGTAGACCAGTAGACGGCGCGGGCGGGACTATGCGAGACAGTGTTTTGCCACTGGTTCTAATCAGCCACCCTTTCACCTGTCAAACATTGGTTGCTGTTCTGACTTCGTTTGACCTCAACTGCGGACTGACCGAGCAGTTGTCAATCGTCAGCTGCCCCCTCCCCCCGCCTAATAACGGCTGAGACCTACACCTAGACTCCTTGCTGATCCGCGAGAGGGTTTCTCCGACTCGATCAAATCTCATCGAAACGGTCTCGTGTCAAGGATCGTCGCATTCTCTTATATCCGCCGCTGGTGTGGGAGGAGATGTGCATCCTTCCAACATCGTCATGCCCATGTCTCAGAGATTTCGGCCTGTCTCGGAAGGCCGTCGTGAACGGGAAACATTCAGGTCTGCCTCTTCAACACAATTGACCTAGGTCACCGCTCACTGGTCGCTGCAGATATGATCCTTCTCTGATTGCTCAGGCTGTCCACAATGACCTCGAAAATCTCATTCCCCCGGCAGAATTACGCGCATCACCAGACCCGGCATTGACGGCTTTCGCTGAGCTCGCCGTCCTACGTCTCAAGACCTCCCGTGCTCTGATTTCTCTCTTTGATCGAAATTACCAGTACATCGTTGCCGAGGCCACGCCCTCGCTTCCGCTGACGCCTTGTGCTGCATTTGCTGATCATGGAGTGGGAGAGCATCTTGTGCTCTGCGGTACCGCCATTCCACGTGCCGCTGGTATTTGCGAACTTGCCCTCGGCACCTCACGGTCCCCTCCTCCTAGAGGCTCTCCGGGCAGCGACGACGTTCCCATAACGATCATACCCGACCTCGCAGCAGATCCCGGGTCCTCGCAACGCGCCTTCTGCCACCTTGCACCCGAGAACCGCTTCTATACAGGCGTCCCCTTACGCACCCCGAGGGGCATCGACATTGGCGTCTTGTGCGTCTTTGACACCGAGCCCCGCAGGGTCCTGGACAACATCTCGATATGTTTTTTACGAGACCTTTCCCAGGTCATCGTGGACTACCTGGAATCTAGGCGTCAGAGAAAAAGCCACCGCCACGCGCACCGCATGGTTCGTGGAGTTGGCCGCTTTGTTGAGGGGAAAAGCACCATTTCTGAAGAGAAGGTCATCAAGGGTCCGTCGATTTTTGGTGATGATCCGCCTCAAGAAGGCGGTATTGACAATGTGCGCCGACAAGTTCAGCGGGCGGTTGAACTTCACTCGCCTGATATCTCGACAAGTTGCTCATCACCGCCAGCACAGCTTGAGCTCGGTGGTCTGCTAAATAAGTCAGCATCTCAAAGCCCGCCTTTACGGCGGCCAGGCCCGACCCCCATATGTAATGCGAATTCTTTCGACGCAACCACCACGACCGGTCGATCCGTGTCTTATTTTGCACGCACACACCCGCAGGAGCCTCAAATTCAAAGCATCTTCTCGAAAGCTACCAACGTCATTCGTGAGGCCATCGATGTGGATCACGTGTTGTTCTTAGAAGCCAGCATCAGGTCATTCGGCGGGTTGGCTGAGTCAACATCCTACGCTGCCAAGTTTCCGGGAAACAGCAAGTCTTCATCTTCATCCAGTGATGAGATGGAGCATCCGCAAGGACACCATATCGGCAATCGCGGCCAAGGAAAGGGAAAGTCCAGTTGTCGGGTCCTCGGGTTCTCAAGCTCGTCAACCTCAAGTATCCATGGCGACCCGCCTACCCAAGCTTTCTCGTCATTGTCGGAGGGGTTCCTCACCAAGCTTTTGCGGCGTTATCCGAAGGGCAAGATCTTCAATTTTAACGCGAAGGGCAACATTCAGTCCAGCGACGACTCGGGCGATGAGACCAATTCGGGCTCGGCCGCCGTCGAGCCGAGCGAAGCTTCGACCGCAGCCCCCGAACTACCGCACAGGGCCAGTTCGCCCCGTGAGCGAAGCACGAAACGAACCCCTCGTTTGGACGAAGCGAAATGGATCACTACCACATTCCCTGACGCTCGAAGCGTGGCTTTTGTACCTCTCTGGGACACGCAGAAGCACCGCTGGTACGCCGGAGGATTTGTCTGTTCCACGGACCCCGCCCGGACGTTCTCTCTCGAGCATGAGCTGAGCTACCTACGGGCCTTTGGCACTGTCGTCATGTCCAAGGTTGACCGCTTGAAAGCTCAGCTCATCGAGAGGTCGAAAACTGACCTTCTGAGTTCGCTCTCACACGAGTTACGGTCTCCTCTGCATGGTATCATCCTTGGCGCAGAGCTACTTGACGATACCTCTTTGGACAATTTCCAACGCGAGATGCTAGCCTCGATTGAGTTATGTGGCAGGACACTGCTAGAAACCATGGATCATCTGCTAGAATTGAGCAAAATCAACAACTTCATCGGCCCTTCACCACATCGCCAAGGTACCGAAGACGCCACTGCTCCAAGTGGTACGAGAGGTTTCCACCATCAGGATGTAGGGGATGGTGGTGAAAGGCTGGGTATTGAGGCGGGCATGATGAGAATCGCCTCTGATGTCGAACTAGATGTGCTCGTCGAAGAAGTTGTTGAGAGCGTCTGCGCTGGATTCAGTTATCAACGGCAGTCCATTGCCGATCTCGTCAATGACCAGTCAACGGAACGCGCTGAAGCCCCGGGCTTGTTTCGAAGGCTCGACAGTATGCAGACGATTCAAGAGGTCGCTTCCGAGTCACGGAAGCGTGGAGACTTGCTAATGCTTCTCGGAGACGTTGCTGTAACGCTCGACATTGACCCAGCCGTGTCTTGGGCTTTCCATGCTCAGTCGGGCGCAATCCGCCGCATTATCATGAATTTGATGGGCAACTCATTGAAGTTCACTAGTAAAGGAACAGTCAACGTCAGTATGGTCCAGCTAGTCCAAGAGGAAGGAAATCTTTCAACTTCCACTAGCGTGAAACTTATCGTCACAGACACGGGGCGAGGGATCAGTGAAAACTACCTTTATAACGACTTGTTCTCGCCCTTTTGTCAAGAAGATAGTTCTTCGGCTGGGCTGGGCCTTGGTCTAAGCTTGGTAAATCAGATTGTTGCCAATCTAGGCGGATCTGTCCAAGTTCTCAGCAAGCTGGGCCAGGGAACAAAGGTGACGGTGGTCCTCCCGCTGCAGGGAGCTACCTCGTCGTCGCCGCCGACGGGCAAGCTGAATTCGGCGATTTTTGATGGATTCGAATCACTGGCTGGCGAGCTAAAGGGCCTTCGAGTTCGGCTTCTTGGAATACCAACCGAGCATGATGTCCACGGCGATGGGGACCCCGACTGGTTGAAGGACATCCGCAGCGAAGATGCTTTGCTCGCAAACCTCTGCGCACAGTGGTTGCGGATGCACATAGTTGAGCAGCCCGTGCCTGCAGATCTCATCGTAACCACAGAAGCTTCCCTAGAAGAGTTGTTAGCCGAACAGAGCCACGGCGGCATATCAGCTCCTGTGGTGGTGGTCTGTCGGAATGCTCTGGTGTCGCGCCAACTAGCAACCTCGGCGATATTCGCCAACGACGAATCCATTTTCGAGTTCGTCTCACAGCCGTAAGTCACACCGCCGGCCGATCATCAATACTCTTGCTAACTAACCTATTTGTAAGGATCGGTCCTAGAAAGCTTGCCAAGGTCCTATTGCGGAGCCTGAGGCGGTGGATCAAATTACAAGCCTCGACTATTTCGAGCCCAACCACGTCGTCGCCGGATCATGCGGAAGCCACTCCGTCTAGCCTGGCATCTGAAGCTGGCATCTCTTTGACGTCAGAGGTTGAATACTTTTGTAAATCCGTCAAAAAGGCGGAGACGTTTGCAAGCCCTGCTACTGCGGACCTCATTGCGCAAGGCTTGCAGCGGGAGGAAACCACTGTTCAAAGGACAGCGAGAGTCGACTACGCTGCCCAGGAAAACAAAATTCAGTGCGGCGGCCTCCCTGAACGGCTGAAAGAAGACTATGGGCCAATTTCAATACCTGCACCCCCAACCAAGTCGGCACAAGAGCTTGACGCCAGCAGACCGAGGTTCCTACTTGTCGACGATAACCCGATCAACCTGAGGATCTTGATATCCTACGTGAAGAAATTTGGCTACCGATTCGCTTGTGCCACTAACGGACTAGAGGCATTCGAAGCCTTCCAAGAGAGTCGTGGTCAGGGTGCCGAAAGTTTCAAATTTGTCTTGATGGATATCTCAATGCCAGTAATGGATGGTTTCGAGTCGACCCGCCGGATCCGTGCCCTTGAGATGGCACGCGGCCTATCACGATGTCACATTTTTGCGCTGACCGGCCTGGCGTCGGCCAGCGCCCAGCAAGAGGCGTTCGCAAGCGGTATTGATTTGTTCCTGACCAAGCCAGTGCGACTCAAGGAGCTAAGCAAGATCCTGGAGAGCAACGGCGTCTTATAAAGGTTCTGCTTTCTATGAAAGACTAATAGAGAAGATCGCGCATTGAAGATATAACAGAGGCGCAAGGAAGAGTAAAAACATTGTCAGGATACAATAAATACGAAACTGGATATTCGCACCTGCAGAAAAGGAGGGCACCGGTACGTTACAAGCACAAACAAACTCAAGGTAGAAATCTACTTAACCACACCCAAAAACTACTCCTATAACACCCAGTTTCACAACACATACTCCCATAATACTCGGTACCTACACCTACTACCTATACTTATAACCTAGTTTACACTACAAGGTATAGAGTAACTATTGGGGTGTAAGTTGGCTTGAAGCATTTCAATAGGGCCTGGGTAATGCTTCTATTTAATTGTATTTAAGTCATGTACTAGTACGGAGTGATGTACTGGGATACCCTTTGGCTTTACTAGTACGAATATCCGATTCTAATATTTCAAGAAGGACTACCAGGCCACAGGCTCTGCTCATGTAGACTTTAGTCTCTTCATTCATCCTGGTTGAGCTATGTGGTCCTATGCATTTCTACGTCACTCTACCATTCAACTATGAGACGACCGTTGCGTTGTTTCCCCCTTTGTCCTCGACATAAAGCTCATACTCATACGCAGAGAAGATGAAGGGTGCTACACCTTTAAGGTCGTTCTCGAAAAGAGGAATGCTGGCGTAATACTGCTGGTGCGTTAGTAGACACCCGCCACAAGACGGCAGGCAGGCTTACCTCAAACGTCCCGTTGGAGCTCAGACTCCCCGTCTGGACTGTCCAGCCCCATACCAAGGCCCCGTCAGACTCTGTCTTCTCCGCAAAAGTGCTAGTCATGAGGTCCCAACCACTCGTTGCTGCGGCCTCGTACTGCTCCCCGGAGATGTACCCGAGGCGCAGGCCCTTGAACAGCCCATACACAAACATTGCCGAGCCGGAGCTTTCGATGTAGTTGCCTGAGCGCGACTCGAGGCCGGGGTCCATGATGTTGTACCACCCCTTGTAAACCTTGTCTTGCGATGCGACGACGGCGTCGGCGAGGCTCTGTAGGTAGGACAGCAATCTTTCCCGTCCAGGATGCTGTTCCGGGAAGTAGTCAAGCGTGTCTACAAGCGCCATAATGTACCTGCTAAGGCGTTAGCTTTCATTGTTCCACCTACCTTGGGAATTTGCCAGCGCGGATAAAGCTTACCATCCGACAGCGCGACCCCAGACGTGAGGCGATGCGCCAGTTTCGGGGTCTGCCCATGCCTGCTTCTTTGAAACGTCGAAGCCGTGGAGCGGAAGCCCATTCGTGCGCTCACGGTCGACCGTTGTGCCCTCGTCGATGAGATCGAACTGCAGCGCGATATCGTCCCACGCCGTGGTGTTGTCAGGCTCGAACTCGTGCGTCCACCGCGCGTAAAAGACATCCAGCATGTAGATCCCATCGAGCCACATCTGGCACAGTTTCTCAATCAGTCCAAATGGTTCCTTCCACGCCTCCACCTGTTACTGCCCCTCACTTACCTGATCCACATAGTCGGGGTAACGATGGTAGAATCCCCCATCCGGCGTGCGACGGCTTCGGTCGATCTGGTCCCTTAGTATCTTCGCCGCAGTCTTGTAGATCTCCTCCCCGCCAGATATGTTGTACATATCAAGGAAAGAATGCCCGAAGCGGATGTCATCGATCGAGTTGCTGTTGTTGTACATCAAGATGTCGCCGTCATACCCCGGGTAAAGCTGTATGTCCACGTGCTTCTCAATGTACGCGGCGTACTTATCATCCTGGGTGCGGTCATAGGCGAGCTTCACACCGGATAGCAGGGCGGACACGGTATAGGCGTGCGTGGGCTCAATTCCGTGCTTGATCTGGCTGTCGGCCATCCATGTCAGATAGCGAGGCTGCCCGTGGAAAGAGCCCGGAGAGATCTTTGAGGCAGGAGGGATCGTGAACCAGCCATTTGGGAGGGACACGTTGGATGCCGCGAGAGCGGTGCTGGTGAGTGCCAGCTCGACAAGAAGAGATTTCATGGCGAGCGGTGTCTTTGCGATGAGAACTGCGAAGGTCGAGGTTGTTTTTCTGGACCTATGCTATCCCTCAGTTCAGCTTTTATACCAACCTCGTGAACGCTTTGGCTGACTCCCAGTCTCACTACTCTCGGAAAATGCGACTATATCTTTTCCGCACCCAAGCAAATAATGCCAGCGTGATGCATGCCAGCCAAGCACTTCTCCTCTCCGCTCCTACTGTACTAAATCCCTCGGCTCTTGCAACTCTCGCAGTATTCAAGGTCAAGCCTTGGGCCGGTCCCACATAGACAGACTCGCACAACATGATTGGAACGTCGGCGACGAAATCGGTGAGGGTTGGGGATCGGAAGGAGACCCTCGCTTGAGTTAGTCCGTTGAGTCCCATCACTGCTGCGTGCCTGTCATCGGAAGTGGGTGTTTGTACTCTGATCAACAGGGCCCGTGTTGGATTATTGGACGGATAAATCATCTGGGGTGCATGCGGTGATACTTGGCATTTTGCGGGGAAATGGGTACCCATCACGTTATCCGCCGCTAATTCTGACTTGACAACCAACCAACATGACTGGATAGCTGGAGCCTGGAGACATCCTCGACCTTGTGGATACAGTGTGTGGATTGTGGGCTACTACCTGCCGTGTAAATGACCAAAGGCGTGCTGTCAACAGGCCAGATCCATGGGCGGCCTATGACCATGTTGCTCGAGGCTGGCACTGCGTCGACTTGTCTTTCCGAGGAGTCTGTCCTCCAGACGGAAACATTCCAATTGTCTTGACACAGCCCACCAGCGACGTCCCGGTGCATCCAAAAGGAAGCCATTCTCGTGTCTGTGACATATCTGAAAGCCGTGACTAAGTTACGTGTAGTCCTCCCGCTCGGGCTTTCTTTGCCTGCTCGGAGTGGTCTCCAAACTCGTAGTCGAGGAGCGTCGACCTCAACATGTGGAGCAGTTTTCCAATATCTGTATGGTGAAGTGGAGACACGTCGTCGAATCCTCTTGCCACTGAAATCCGGGAACATAACAGAAGACTCGAAGACGTCAGCCAGCGCAACATGAGCCTCGTCGGCAACGACGAATCCAAATGAACATCAAGCCCTTCCAGGCTCCCAAAAGTGTCATGAACTCCGCTGCCCACGCAGCAAATGGTCAACATCCTTGGTGCGTATGTCTTGTTGATAGGCTCCACGTCGATAACTTCTTTTTCTTTGCGCCCTCGCTGTTCCGGATGGCGCCAGACGAAAGGTTTTCAATCACCGAGTCGAGCCAGTGGGCTGGGTGTCCTCTTTCTGCAAGGCGATCGACCAATTTGATGAAAGCAGTAAGGTGTAGCGGCAAATAGACTGTGGCTCCGTCTACTGGATCTCGCCAGCTTGACAGACAGGCAGATCTTGAGGAAAAGGGAATACAGCCACTTTCCCAGTCGAGCTCGGGAATGGGCCTTTTCCATGCAATTTCAGTGCTAGAGCTTGCCGGCTTGGATGCCCAATAGTGCTTGCTCAGGTAGAAGCACGTTTGTGACGTATCTAGCTGACCGTCATACAGATCAAACATCTCGGCGCAGACCGTTCATTATACGAGTCATTTTGACCTCGTGGATGTTGACCTCGACTGATTTCCTCATCTTCTCGGGTCGAAAGAGGTTGTCTAATGGTCTGGACCACAGTCATATGTGCTCGAGGACGTGTAACTGAGTGGCTTCTGCTTTACTTTGCATTATCCCATCCGAATGAATGAATTTGTTCCGTTTGAGTTTATAATCTTGTAAATATCATGAGTCCTCAAAACATTTCGGGAGTTCGACAACTTGAAGGGCACAGTTGTGCGGGATTGATTCAAGTGGAGGGAGGTGGGTGACACTTCTCATGAGAGAAACAGCGCAACGTGCCTAGGTGGGGCTTGTATTAGTACCTAAGCAACGGCTGCCCACAGCGGCCACATGTACAACTTCTACGCCAGGCTACTTCGCATCACAATGTCGGCATTCATGTCGCCCACTCGCACCTACATAACACGTTCTATGACATCTCCTGGACTCGTCATGGAGCAAGCCTCCCTAAATACAATCACCTTGGATGTGCCCAAGCATGGTGGTGATCCGTCGCACCTAGAATTCCGCGACACGTCCTTCTTCAAATCCGCCAACTCGAATCTGCCCTCGGCTGCCGAGGTCTTGCAACGACATGGGAAAGATTCCGAAAGTTTCTATGGTATCGCCATTTTTCACGAGCTTGCTCTTGTTGTCAAGTTCGGGCAACCCTCTCATGTTCACCTAGACAATGCTCTCACCATGCGGGCCCTGTGGCAGGCTTTCCCTGACCGCGAGATTCCAGTCCCTGAGGTGTTTGGATGGAGATCGGAGAACAACAAGAACTTTATCTACATGAGTCTAGTCCCAGGCAAAACTCTATATAAAGTATGGACTACTCTCTCGCCATCGGAGAAAGAGTCGATATGTAAGGACCTTGGCTCAATCCAAGGTCGCCTTCGACGGCTTAGACCAGAATCTGAAGAGAGTTTTATTGGTATGCCTGTCTCTGTTGTAGGATCTTGAATGTAGATCCGGTGACATTAAGCTGATAAGTTCCTACATTAGGGTCCATTACCCGTGGTGAAGTTCGAGACCGCTTTGCCCGCGACGACGCGCTCAACGGGAGATCGGGGCCATTCGCGACCATCAGAGATTTCAATGACTGGGTCCAATTGGGAGCACTCCCGAATACGCCCCTCTCACACAGAGAATACGAGGACCCATACCGAAGTTTTCTACCAGATATTGGCGATATTCAATTCTCTCACGGAGATTTTCATCTGGGTAACATCATGGTTTCGAATGTTCCGGGCTTGGCTACAGTAATCACCGGCGTCATTGACTGGGAAGAGGCAGGATGGTATCCGTCATATTGGGAATACTGTAAGATGGCGTTGGTCATTGATGAGGACCATGAGGTCTTCACCCACGGGTACATTGACAGCATCATGCCACAGAGGTGTGATAATGAGGTGACTGCTGTAGGGGAGTACTGGTCATGGCGCGGATATCCGTAAGGAAGTAACAGCAGTTGTATGGGTTTGTAGATTCTCGCAGTCACAGATCAATATATGTTAATCCGAATCGCAGCTAAATGAAAATTTTCAGTTCGGCTCATGGTAGGCGTAATCGTCTTTGATGGTAACAAAGTGGCGCCAGAAATAACAATTTTAGTTATTACCAGAAACATATTGGCATTTACCAAGAGCCTCAAACTATGTCAATTATCTCCCCTCTGAGTGTGAGATCCATAGGTAAACATTGTGAAAAGAGTGACCAGTCAATCAATGCCCATCATGGGGGCATCTACCTGTCACATATCCACAAGGCCGGCCTCTGGAGGGGGCGTGACTAGACCCAATAAGAGTGATGACTGCCCAGGAGGGTGTGACCAGTCTTAGCGGGAACGCGGCAAAGGGTGTGACCAGTCACTGCTCCAGTCGCAGCTGTAGATACTCATCAGCGTCCCTCGACCTTTCTTTCCCGTCGCCAGGTAACCGACCACTCAGTCCCCATCCAATACCAGTCACCACAGTACTGTAAAGGGGCTACAGTACGCACGACTGCCTGATCACTGTTCGGCAGTTAGGAAAGGTGCCTTCAGGCTTGTCGACCAGATACCACTCAGGACCTATGAGGCTGGCAGTGCGACGCGGCTGACCTAGCCAACCACGAAAGCGGCAGCGTGGACCGCATCAGAGGCATTACAGCCCACGGAGTGTGCTGCTCGATGGAAACTGACAAGGCGGCTAGACTGATGCGACACGTTTCCAATTATCACTGCCCCAGTGACTACCAAAAATGCTGAACAATTGGCCTTTAAAACTAGTACTACCCATGTAATCTCAACATTTGAAGATGGGCTGTCCAAGTGCCGCCTGACCATAGGGCGGAAAGGCAGCGTCCTTTAGCACCCTCCACAAAATAAGTGCGCAAGAACCACTCGAGTGTCTGGCCAACATTGCAATGGGCTGACTGATCATGTACCTACGTGCTGAAAAATCTACTCATAGAATGCACTTGATTTATTACCTGCGGTGCGATTTGCTTCGTATGCAGTTTTCGTCCGAGGCTTGTTGGTAAAGTGAGCCAAGCCACTTGGACACGAATCGAAGGCATGTGTGGAGTATGGACTGCAGAGGCTCAAAGTAGTCCTGTGGTCAGCTAACAATTCACACGTTGCGCAGGCCGGGTCTTCTCCAGTACGTATTGCCTTGCCCCAAAATCCAACTGGAATCCTCCAGGCTCTGTCGAGGCTTAGATACGCTCCTAGCCCCGGAGCGGAGTAGTCAGCCTACCTAGGTACTGGCCAGTGAGCCAACACATGGCAATGCAGCCCTACCCGCCTGCGGCATGAGGGCCCCATGCACCCCGTCCACACAGTAGAAGAACATACAGTTGACTACGTGCGTGGACCACGTCCGCATGTGGCTTTTATGCCCATTCAAGCACAATGTGCAGTAATAAACACCAATGGGAATCGAGCCACCAAGCGCCTCTGCAGTCCTCCCGCCGCGTCCGTATCTCCTTCACAACCACCCTGTTTTATACGTTGCATTCGGCCAGGGTGAGACCGAGGATAGAAAATGACGCAGTAAAATAGCAGATGAAATGAGACTGACTGCAGCTTGAATCCCAGACAGCCGAGGACTGTCATATTTGGTCGAAAGAGGGTGGTAAGTTTTCGCCCAAGGGTCCCAAAGTTGCCGATCCGAAGACGCACGGCGAATCAGGGGCTGGTTTGGGGGCGGATGCCGGACGGCAGAAAATTCGGGCACCAACACGGCCCCCCTCCTTTCTAGATTGTGTGTCTCTGAGAGATGATGTGCGCGCAGGTGACTGCAAACTGCAGCCATGCTCCACTGTTTTCGAAAAGCAAACCAATGCAAGCGGCCATGCGAACTCAGGACGCGAATCAGCTACGGCTCCTAGGCCGCCGACGGTGGCTGGGAAATAACCGCACAAAGCAGGGCAGACCCGACATCCATTCGGCAACGAGCCCGGACAAGTCGCGCCGGAGTTGGGCGAGTCCAGGCGCCGTCATCTGAGCCCAGGCAAGTCGCACAGCGCAAGCTGTCATTTCCAGCGACTGGCGAAAAGAGCAGACAACTCAGCATCAGCTGGCGTGTGTGTGTGCGCGCGTGTGTGTGCCCAGGGCGCTGACTGGACTGACCGGATTTCCCAGTCGAGGAAGGGCCATTTGAGAAAACAGTCAGAAAGCGAGGCCAGGCCGTCGCAGACTCGTTCCGCCAACAGCCTGAACGTCGCACAAGGAACACGAATCTAATTTTGCCACCCACAAAACGAATTCTTGGGCTCCCGGTCTCTGCATCTGGCTCCAATGAAGGCGTGCCGACACATTATTACCAGTACACCTGCAGCTCGGAGAAGTATCTAGACAGAACTTGACTCACAAGGGATATCCAGAACGTGGTGGGCCAATGCTGCAGACGAGCCGGCCAAGAGATGCTGCATTCTGGACGCGGCGAAGTGGGCACTGCGAGAGGAGAAGAGTGTTGCCGTCCAGAGAAAATCGTCACATCAACCAATTCTGGAACCCCTGGAAATCCGGGGCGGGCCACACCCTCCACCCAGAACCACCGGTTTCTGGCATCTCCAGACCCGTCGACTTATTCCCAGTGTGGTAGCGGCATGTGCAGTTGCATCTCGACCCCTAGCAGCGCTTGTTTGATCCAGGCTAGACCACACGGCTGCATGATGGGTGTGGATGTGCAGCCTGCGCAGACGCAGGGCAAGAATGCATCCTGCCGTCGACAGCGTCTCCCCTGTTGGCTGGAAGCTGGGCACCCCCATGTCATCGGTGCCCAACGAAAGTTTGTATCGCAGGACGGACAGGCGAGGAACAGCCCGTCTTGCCCCTTTGGGACGCCTGCCACAGACGCACATTTATCGACTGCTTGCTTGGGTTGTATTCCTCTTTGTGCCTGTCTGAGCTCTGCGGTTTGACGTCGCTCCCTTTTATACTGCAGCTCGCCTTGCTCTTTTTGTTGGAGGTGTCTCCCCTTGCCTCATCAGTCTCGACAAACAAAAAGTCAACGACGACTTACCACACATCCAACTCTGCCGAACTACCATGAGCATCAAGTCCCTACAGCTCCAGTACCACAACACAAAGCGTTACCGAGACCGCTGAATCACACTTTACTCATCATCAGTCAGGATATTGGAGGAACCACCAACACCAGTGGCAGAAACTGAGCAGTGGGCCAGCAGCAATGACTTCTCGCTCATCGCAGTCCTGGGGCTTCCCAGGCATGGACTACTTCCGGCCGGGGGACAGCAAGGCTCAGTCGAACAGCAACCAACGAGCCGGCAATGAAGCCAACCAGGAGTCCTCCAGCACGCGGCCATCGAGGTCTGCTTCGACCCGGTCGAGCTCACATGACACGAAGTCTCACCGGCTGTCACGACACATGGACTATGACGATGTCTCTGAGACATCAGGCACCTCGATGAGCTCGACCAAGGCATCAACGGGGAGTCCTGCACCGTCATCAAACAGCAATGGTCCTTCTCAGCAGAATGCCTCGCTCCGGCCTTCGAGGACCACCAAGACCGCCAGCACTGCACGACCAAGTTCGATCGCCGCTGCAAATCCTGCACGACCTGTATATGGACTCGAGCAGGAGCCGTACCGGCCACAACTGTCGCACAGTGTGACTGCACCAGCCTATCAACGTCCCACGTCGATGTACGGCAGCAGCTCGCAACAGAGCATCTTCGGCAGCCAGCATGGAATCAGAGAGGCACCGGCGGCGCCGCAGCCGCCTCCCGTGCCCTCGAGCAGCAGCCGATCTGTGCCTCCTCTGTCCAACAACCCCTTCTCGAGCACCACACCAGGTCTGAACCACCTGGGACTCCAAGGAGGTATGGGGCCACAGATCAGCCAGCCACCCGTGCCGATGCATATGCCGGGAGCTTTCCCAGCTGAGTCCACCGTCCCTTATCGGCGGCCGACGGACCTGACAACCCAGCTGTCCATGTCCAACTCCAACATTTCCATGGATCACTTCTCGAGTGACAACATTTGGGACTCAGAGGGGGACAGCGCGTCTTGCCTGTCAACCAGCACAACTGCAACGAGTGTCATGTCCGACATGACCGAGAAAGGCGACACCTACAACATCACGCCGACTCAGACAACGACAACGTCCAGGACCACGACCCCTACACAGGCGCTTGGACAAGAACAACCCCAATCTCGTTCAGCAGCTCAGACCCCTCGCCCATCCATTCTGCGACACACGGGACCGAAGTCCATACTTTCTAATGGAAGCAAGGAGTCTGCATCTTCATCATCGACTAAGACTGTGTCAAGCTCGTCGAAGACATACACCTCTTCATCGACCTCTTCAGCAGCCAGAAGAAACAGCACCGCCAGCGCTCCACATATTCACATCGAGGTCAACAGGTCCACAGACTCGCGCGACCAGCGCGACGACCTCCGTCAGCGGCAGCTGGTAGAGGACGCACTGGTGGACAAGATTGCACAGCTCAAGCTCGAGCAGAGCCAGGCCAAGGAGGCCAAGCCCGCCCCGGCTCCAGCACCAGCCATCAAGCGGGTCCCCTCCGTCAGGTTCGCCGAGCCGGAGAAGGTCAAGGTGAAGGTGGAGCAGAAACCTGTCGCGCCGACCAAGTCTGAGCAGGAAAAGAACCTCAGCAAGGAGCTCGTCCAGCAGACCAAGGAGGTCCAAAAGCTGGAGCTCGAAATCGAGAAGAACAAGCAGCAGATCCGAGAGAAGGAGAGGGCGGAGCTCGAGAGGAAGCTGAAAGAAGAGGCTGCCGAGGCCGAGCGCAAGAAGGAACACGAGCGCCAGCTGAAGAAGCTGCAAAAAGAGAAGACCGAACTCGAGAACGCCAGCAAGGAGCGCGAGAGAGCCGAGAAGGAACGCGAGAAGGCGGCCAAGGAACAAGAGAAGGCGGCCAAGGAGCGCGAGAAGGCCCGCCAGAAGGAACGGCAGCAGATCGACAAGAAGCTCAGCGACATCGAGAAGGCGCAGAGGGAGCACGACAAGCTGCAGGAGTCGTTCATCGACCAGGGCAAGATCCTGGCGGACCTCAAGACGCGCTTCGACGCGCAGGCCAAGACGCTCGAGGCGACCGAGGCGGAGCGCGCGGGCCTGCAGAAGATCAAGGACGAGTTCGAGAGGCGGTGCGCCGACCTGTCCAAGACACTGAGCCACGTCAGCGACAAGGAGCGCTTCGTGGTCGAGCAGGTCGCGTCGCTGCAGATCATCAAGGAGTCGCTACAAGGCCGCGTAGGACCGCTCGAGACAAGGGTCGACGAGCAGGAGAGGGAGATCTCCGCGCTGCACGGGGAGCGCGACGGGCTATACCAGGACGTCAAGAGCTACCTGCACCGCATCACTGAGCTTGAGAACGGGATGAAGGGGCTCGTGGAGGAGAAGCACGGTCTAATGGTGCAGATTGGGGCGCTTGAGAAGGATAAGTCTGGCCTTGAGGACAAGGTCAAGGACCGTGACGGTCGGATCAAGGACCGTGACGGGCAGATCAAGAGCCTGACGGACAGCCTCGAGGCACGCGCCAAAGAGACGCAGCAGCACATTGCTTCCCTCAAGGAGGACCACAAGAAGCAGATGGACGGGCTCGAAGCGGCCAAGGACGCTCTCATCTCTGGCATGACTGTGGGGAACCAGCTCCAAGTCCAGGACTTGGAGGAGCAGATCGCCGTCCTGAATGTCCACATCGACGGCGCACACGCTGATGTCAACAAGTTCAAGGACACCATAAAGTCTCTCGAAGACAGCCTCGGCGAGGAGAGAACCAGAGTCGACGAGGAAAAGTCGAAGGCTGGCCTTGACCAGTCACGCGCCGACACACTGGCCGCAGAGCGGGACGCTCTCCACACGCAGCTCGACGGCCACAAGCTCCTCGCCATCGACCAGGAGAAGGACCTGCTCGACCTCCGCACCAAGCTGACAACCTCGGAGAGTGAGCTAGCCAAGCTGCAAGAGAGCAACAAGACTCTTGAGGCGGAGCGTGAGGAGCTCAAGAAGCTGGCCGCCTCCCCTGAAGAGAGCAAGGCTCAGCCTGAGCCTAAGCCTGAGCCCACTCCCGCTGACGCACCACCTCCGCCCTCTGTGGAATCGGCGCCCGACGTTATCGTCGTCGAGACTGCCAAGGAGGCCGAGGTCGATGCACCACCAGCAGCCGAAAAGACAGACCTTGAGGGTCTTCAGGCCCAGAACCAGGAACTCACGACCAAGACAACCGACCTGGAGGCCAAGAACGCGGAGCTCGCAAGCCAGGTCGAGAGCACCAAGACAGAGCTAGGCACGCGCATCACCCAGCTCGAGGGCGAACGTGACACAGCGGCATCCGCCCTGATCGTGGCCCAGGTCGAGCTGAGCCACACGAAAGCCATCGCGGACCGCGTCCCGGCGCTGGAGGAGGAGGCGTCCAAGGTCCCCACCCTCACGGCCGAGAAGGCCGACCTCGAGGCAAAGGTGGCCGACCTTGACGCCCACGCCGCCCAGGTCCCGATGCTGCGCGGAGAATGCGCCCGGCTGGCGGAGCAGCTGGCCGCAGCGAACAACCTGATCGCCGCCCTGAGCGCGGCGCAGGACGTGGGCCTCAACAACGGCGCGCACATCCCGCTGCCGCAGTCGCCGCCGCCCAGCAGCCCCGCCCCGCAGCCGGCCGACATCCCCGTCCCGCCGAGCCCGAGCCTGGTGGGCCCGCCGCCGCCGCCGCCGCCGCCCCCTGCCGAGCGCCGCAAGGTCCGGAGCAGGGCGCCCAGCATGGCGCGCAGCGTGTCGTCGCGCAGCTCGGCCGTGTCCAAGAAGTCGTCGGCCGGCGTGCGGGATGACCTTGCGCTTGTGGTCGTGCGGGACTCCAAGGACCGCGGGAACGTTACTGTTGTGCGCAAGTGTGACTTGCGGGGGGCGCCGCGGGGCAGGAGCCAGGGGCCTGCTCAGGAGTGAGTTTGACTTGTGAAGTCATGTGCTGTGTGATTGAGTCGAAGAGGGTAATGATTGACGAGCTACGAGGCATGACATGATGATGAAGCGGGAATGTTTTGTTGTGGTCACAGAGGGATATCGGAAAGATGATGGTCGAGGATGGATTTGGTCAGGTCATTCCATGCCTACTTGTGTGTATTTGCGCTGTTTTCATTGTCATTCTGGATGAGGATTAGATGGACCTCGCAAGATCTGTATGGGTACGATGGCATAGCATGTAGACAAAATTGTCGCGAGAACCTCATGTACTGGTACTGCTGGGCTAGACATAAAAGCAGGCGATGGACAACCGGAAAGGGGCATGTATAGCGGTGCGAATAAGTGTAGGACTGATTTGACGCTGTTCATCATATTAATTATTCCACCATAATCCCTTCTAACTTGATTCTGCTGCCCTTGATGTGCACCAGTAAATAGGCTTTCGGCAGGATTGTTGAACCGACGGAGGGCGTTGATGCAGATGCGCGCTGCGCTGACTGTGCCTCGGCAAATTATAATCCTCCATACATCAGCATGCTCGTTCAAGGCCTGCATCCGCCAACATCATCCCCATTCGAAATTGAATACGAGAGCACCAGAGTCACATAAATTCACAGAATTCTACATCAATTTCATGAACACGCGCTCACCATGGCCTCCACAACATTTGCCCGGACCCTTACGATCGGCATACTGCTGTCGTGCGCCGCCTTTGGCGCGTACGGAACCTTCGGAGCTGGCATCAAAAATGGCTTGTTCGAGTCTCTCTCTGCCGGAGACCAGGCAGAGGGAAAGCAGTTTCTTTGCGGTCCATCTCCTCATAAGACGACCTACACCGGAATCAAGGCGATCGACGACCAATTGTTTGTCCTGAACAGTTTCTTCGTGCTCATCATTGACGGCCCCCAAACGTGGGATGTAGCCGTCGTGTACTGGTGCCTCATGGCGGAATTCGCCGCGGCTTGGGTGTTCATCAAAATTGAGGGACACAGGGGTGCTAACCAGCGCGGGCGCATTGTGAATTGGTGAGTCGTGCCAGGCGCCAGAGCAGAGCACAGGAGTGACTGAGGTTGACCATCACGGACAGGACTGGGGCTTTTGGCGTTCTCATGCAGAACATCACCTTCACCATCACCACGCCCATCTACTTCATCATCTACCTCCTCACGTCCCCAGCCAGCAGCAGCAGCCCGAGACCCAGCGATCTACTCGTCAGCTCCAGCGACGCCGAGTTCCTTCCCCATCGCACAGCCCTCTCCTTCATCATCCCCGCTGTCCTGATGAGCCTGCCGTCCCCATCAATCCTCTCCGCATGGGCCCACTACACCTGGATGTCAATATGGCAGGTCTTCCCCATCACCCACACAATCTACCACCTCCTGCCCCGGTTCGGAGGCTCAAAAAGCACGGATCGGAACCTGCTCATCCGCGCCCAGCGCTTCGCCCTCTACCTCTGCCTCATCCCGCGCACGATCGCCATGGCCGTCGCCCTCACGCCCGCCGACCTGGCCCCCGATGCGCTCAAGCCCGTCTTCGAGCAGGTCACCCTGGGATCGCTGCTGGTGCCCTACTGGCCGTGGAACTCCCCCACGTCGAACGACCCGGCCTCGGCCGCCGGCAAGGCCGAGCTGGCCAAGCTGTTCCTGCAGTGGGACGTGGCCTGCGGCGGGCTCGCCATCCTGGCGTGGGCCAGCTATGCCTACCTCGTGGCCCAGCCGAACAGGGGGCTCCTGCGGGACGTGGTGCCCAAGGTGTTGACGTACGGGGTGGTAGGGGGCCCGGTGGCTGTCGCTACTATGCTCGTTATGGAGAGGGACGCGGCTGTCGTGGGGCGGTCTGCTAAGGGAAAGAAGGCGTATTAGCTGATATGATGTTTGACTCGTTTGGAGGTCCTGTTTCAGACACAATTGCTGCGCTGCGCTTTCTGAGTTTAGCTAAGCGCCTTTCCGTTCGTACCAAGTCGGCTATTTCCTGAAATAGAAAAGCAAGAGCCTGTATTTTTGGGAGCAAGTCTGTACGAATCATTTATGATCCTTTAGCCAAACACGGTAAATATAATTTCATGGCCTTTTCTGCCTTGGCACGCTACCATGTGCGCTGTCCGGGTCCAACGCCAATGTTCGACCCGAACTCCATACCTGAGATTGGTTCGGCCGTTTACGTGGCGACTTTGTTGAGACGCGCCTCTCCGGTCTTGTTGACGGCGCTGATTTCGTTCTGGCCTGAATGCAGGTATATTAACCCAGCCTCATCCAGTCCTATGTGCACGCACGCATTTACATCTTCTCACACGTGACAGGGTCCCGGATGTGGGCTACATATATTCTCCAAATGCATACCTCCACACATACCTCCATACAAAACATAGGACTGAGAAAAGTGACGGGGGTTGCATTACTGTCCCTGCAACAGACGGCAGATCTCATTTTCTTCCCCACGCCCCACACCACGTCCCCCGCACTTCAATCCATGTATGTTTTCTGTAGCGTCCAGCTAGTGCTGTGTAATCTGCTGGGTCTTTACTCCTCCGCCCGCGTGACATGAAAGAAAAGAAGAACCCTTGCTCTCGACAGTCCAGAAATCGGATATATATCCGCACCCACCACCTCTCAGGGCCCACATGGCCCCTCCAGGGTCGTAGCCAAGCACTCGGTTCGCAGAATATTGGAGGGCTTTTCCGATCGCGGCCTATGTGCTTTGAATCAGTCTACGGGGCGCACGGCAAACAGCCGAGATGGTTTACCCTCTTCTGCCCCCTTTTTGCTTTGGTGACGATGGCTACCGAGGGCGGGGTTCCAAGAGCTTGGCGTCCAGGTATAAAGATCAAGTCAGAGCCATTGGCAACAGCCCTTGAGGTCTTGGGTAGAGGTTGCACTCCTAGCCCAGGGACCAGTCATACGCTACATAGGCATTATGGCTTCCGTGAGATTCGCTACCGGCCTTGCTCTCCTCGAGAGCCTTGGCTCCTTTGCTGGAGTTCATGCCCAGGCTGCGGCCCCGGCTGAGAGACCCTTGCCAGAGAAGGCTCAGATCATTGACCAGAAGAGCTTCCTTGTCTTGGAGGAGGTGTTGCCTCCGACGAAGGCTAACGCTACTACGGTATGCCTTCCGTATCAGATATCACCCCAAGATGTCGTAGAACCATGACTAACATATTTGCTATAGGAATTCCTCTGGCCCGGCGTTACGCATGAGTCTCTCACGGAGAAGCCTTTCCACGTCTATGATCCGGACTTCTACGATATTATAGGAAGTGCTCCGTCCTTGACTTTGCTTGCATCTTCGGAGTCGGACCCGCTCTTTCACGAGGCCGTGACATGGTACGCAGAAAACATACTACACAGAATACGTGCGATGGGGGTAAGAACGAAGCTGACTTTCAGAGCAAAAGGTACCCGCCTACAGATGAGGTCTTCTTCGTCCAAAATGCCGGAGCTCCCGCCGCCGGTACTGGCCTGAATAAGTCTTCCATCGTTCAGAAGATCTCCCTCGCGGATGCCGAAGCGCTGCGCAACGGATCCCTGGGTGCTGAGGCAGTCACTGTTCACACCGTGCCGTCAAACCCCCAGGTCATTAACCCCAACGGTATGTGGAATGATGCCCGTAAGCGATAGTACAAATGCTAACGTAGTCTGATCAAGGCGGAACCAACTACAAGGGTAACATCATCTTCGCAGGCGAGGGCCAAGGCGAGAGCATCCCGTCTGCGTTGTACCTGATGAACCCTGTCGAGCCCTACAACACGACTCGTAAGTGGTGGGCCCAGCAAAACATCATTTCCCTTGAGGAACTCGACACTAGCTCAGGGCTGACATGATCCTAGTTCTCGCCAACAACTACTTCGGCAGGCAGTTCAACTCCTTGAACGATGTCTCGGTGAACCCCCGCAATGGCGATATTTACTTCACAGATACCCAATATGGGTACTGGCAGTACTTCCGTCCTGAGCCAGGCCTGCCAAACCAGGTGTACCGCTTGAACCCCGAGACCGGCGCGCTTACCGTTGTGTCCGACGCTTTTGTCTCACCAAATGGTACGATCCAAAACGACATTCCTGGGAATATTACTGGCGAGGTAGTTCATGAGCCGGGAAGAAACTGACCAACTCTTTTATACGCAGGACTTACTTTCTCTCCCGACGGCAGCCACGCCTATGTCACGGACACAGGAATGAGCCAAGCGCTTTTCGGCGTCAACATGACCAAGCCAGCTACGGTGTACGTATTCCGTCCCGCGTTCTCAGTGACTCAACTAAATTGAAGGCTAACAAATATCAATAGATACCGATTTGATGTCCAGCCCGACGGAACTTGGGAAAACCGCAAGACTTTCGCGCACGTCCATGCTCGTCTGCCTGACGGTAAGTGCAATAGCAACGCTTTCTGGCTATATACACTAGAGGGTGGCTGATTGACTGACATATGACCTGCTAGGCATCCACTGCGATTCGAAGGGTAACGTCTACGCTGGCACCAACGACGGCGTGCACGTCTGGAACAACTCTGGCAAGCTTCTCGGCAAGATCTACACCGGTATAGTGGCTGCCAACTTCCAGTTTGCGGGCGAGGGGCGTATGATCATTATGGGCAAGACGAAACTCTTTTATACCACCCTGGCTGCGTCAGGTGTCGCCTTGCAATAGGCATGTACTTATCTAAGAGCAGAGAGAGGCAATTCTTCAAATCTCGGGTATCGGTGCAATCCCGCGCCAACGTAATTGCATAATTGCACAACATCGAGCTTCTTTGAAAGCATGCTGCGATCTCGCCAGCACCTACCGTACAATAAATAATTTAGCTCCAAATATTTGGAGATTTACGCAATAAGTACACCCTCTGTGTGTGACCTGGCTTCCGGTCTTGGACAACGGACAAAGTCTCTAGACCCCCAGCGTTCTTTTCAAATGAACATATGCGGAACAGAACGTCTTTCAAATCCCGCCGGGGCCTTTGTCCAGCCGTTTCGCCCGTGGATGGATATGGGAGCTGCAGTTTCGGCCAGCTAACATTGAATTTTACCTTAGATAGGGTCGTTCCCAGATGACTAAGACCCTTGCCCTCGAGCAGGGATAGGGGATCCTATCACCCAACACCTGTTACGGCGTTGGGGCTTAACTGCTGCACTCTGGTAGCCTTTCCGGCCCGTGGCTAACATCCTTTATGACTGAACTATAAATAGATCTACCCCGAGGACTCTTTTGTTTGGATACCTCAAACAAATTCGGCCAACTACCAGGTAGAAGCCGTTTGCACCAGCGCTCTTGACAGCAATCTGTATCCAATTCCAAAACCTGGGACATTGGATCGAGACATATCGTGTCCGGCTCCGGTATATTCACAGCACGGATGGAAGTCAGAGTGGCGGATGCAAAAACGACTGCGGCGCTGGAGAAAGACGGCAGCCTGCGCTGCTTGTTGAAGATCAAGTACAAGCACCGTGACCGACGCTCCGTGCCAGCCATCGCGTGGGCTCGAAGGAAAGCCGAAGCGGTTAGCCGCGGTCTACTGAAAGGGGCAGGACTTGAAGCCGAGGCAGACGCTGGGACGATCTCTTTAAACATGGTATCCCTCGGCGAATACCACCACACCTCCTACATATGCTACGATCTCTACCTGGACAGGTGCAGCAGCGAAGCCCGCGACAAGATTGATCGGAGCACCCGGCAGCCGATCCACATCATCTCGAAGAGGGGCGACGTCCTCATTGCGCGCAGGGACCCCAGGTTGGACCGGACGGTTGCTGAACATTATGAGCGCCGCCAGGAAAGGGATAAGGGACCGCGACCGTACTTTGATGATTCTGAGAACCCTCCGCTCTACTGCATGGGCCACCTCGTAGAAGAGCCCTGGGGTGAAGACGTCAAGAAGTATTTCAAGGATTATTTCAAGGATTATTTCGATAATGATGCCGGAGATGATGGCAAGGATAACGCCGAGAAGGTTGAGGAAGAACTGAGACGAGATCAAGGCTCAGAGGATGGGAAAGATTCTGGCGCAACAACGGTCGAGGCTAAAGACTAGAATCATGCTTGCGTGACCTGAAGCAAGGACACAACTAGCACGATTAGATCGATAACAGTCGAGACAAACGTGAATATTTTGAGAAGACTGTAAAAAGAGGCAGCCTGATTATCGTCAATTACGGATGTGTCAACATATTTCTAAGAGGTATCAACTGTAAAGTCAGCCCCATCAGCGCTGCACGCAGGATGCTGCACATGGGTCCCGTATATCTCATAATAGATTCCATGCTCATGTCACTTGCGGGTGCTTTCAGCTGGCCCGTATTTTTTGATGGTCACGAGAATAAGGAGTGTTCTCCACAGAAGACATCCCTTTCAAACTTATCACATTGGAAATGTGAGTTAGAGTTCAAACTTGAATTTGATAAGGTTACGACAAAGGATTCAAGACCCTACAAACTAGCCGAGAAGTCTCACAAAAAGTTCATTATTCAGTCCAGTTTCAAAGTGGAAGAATCACAAGCGCGACGCGAGCCTTTGACGCCAGGACGAATGTTTATGACCAACACGTACTATCCAGAACAGCGACCATGAACCATCGTTGGAATTCCAGCCAATTGCACTGCCCCGTAGAATGGTTCAAGTGGCCTGGCGCGGGTGTCTTCAAAGAAAGGCACCCACAACAACCACAAAATCGAAACGTCTATTTGAGGACCACTCAGCGGTGGCGTGGCTATGAGGCCTTCTTAGGAAGCCCCGGTATTGGTGAGCAGTCAACAATTGAAAAAGTGTATACCTCAGATAGGAAGTTAAATATCACGAACAAGCCCAAAAATATAATATGCAATGTAGTCTCAACTCCACCTTCATTCGACCTACACTGTTTCCTGTCTGTATCGATACATACACGGCCATTTCCACAATCACGGCATTCCGACGACTTCGAGCATGTGCAGATACGTGTCTCTGACTTGTCCTGGACTTCGTCCTCCCAAAAGACAAGGAGAACGTCGGCGAAGGTGTGGGAGGGATCTTAAAACTGAATTCGAGCCCTGCAAGGAAAGTAACAAGCCGAACAGAAAGCCTTGCCCCGGGCGTCCTCAAAATACCCGTGACAAGTCAGCTTCCTGGTATTGCAAGGCCTGCGGAGACCGAGTCTCGGGCGAAAACGACTCCGGCTTCGAGTCTGGATCTTCATCCTCAAGCGGTTTCCCTACCAGCGGCGATTCTTCCGACTCGGACAGCACTGTCGTCCTGTAGCAGACGATAAGTCTCTTTGTTTCCAGCGCTTGCGCTTGGACCCGGGTAGGTCGAAATAGGGTGTGTTGCAGACAGGCCTCGGTCATTCTGGACTTGAATAATAGCTGAAATCATCTGAGTGTAGCATCTCTTTGTATTGTACGACTTCTAGCACGGCTGGGCCCGCTGAGTTGATAGAGAAAATCCCGGCAGGGTCTGTTGTCGCATTTTGCTGAGAACTAGAAAATACAATAGCACCTGAATTATCACACCCTCTTGACTTTGCACCCACCGATTTATTCTTGCACTGATGAGTGAGATAGCGAACGTAAGTGCGAGTTGGTGTCAATTATCACCAAATGAGATACGTACCCATATTAATCTTTCTGGGAGAAACGTGTCTTATAAGAGGTTTTCCCATAGGATGTTATCACATAAAAGGTTGCCACATAGGAGATTGTGCTATATGAGCGTGTCCAAATAAGGTTATTCCACAGGAGGTTAGGCCGTAAGCACCGATTCACTGTGGCCGCAAAGCGGACACCCGAGCAAAGCTCGTAGAGGCCAATCTTTGGATTTCCATCTGGGTGACGGCACAGCTACAGGAGCTGCACTATAATATCGATTTGGTCTACTCGTTCCACTGCAGCGGCGTCGGCCGCCGTCTTGATGTGAAACCCAATTCTGCCACCCGCAAGCCCGCGAGCCCATCACAGGATCTACGATTTTTACACCTTGCTGTAGCTGCCCATAGTAAAGCTCATCGATTGTGTATTGACCACCAACGGGCAAATACATGGACCGAATTACTATGGCCTCCAAAGACAAGGCAGATTCGTTTGGAGATCCGCCAGCAAAAGACGCGTGGTACGGGAGATACTGCAGGGATAGGTCATAGCATGATGGATAAGCCGTGGGTATCTGGTAAGATATACCAGATCTGGCGTGGGTTGTATGAAGTTGAGTCCCAGCCCGGTGATGTCTCCGTGATTCCAAGGGTCATCTGAATTGCCCCGGACGTGTGGCCTTGCTGCGGTCCGGTAGCGTGCCGTTACCTACGTACCCACACCGAGTTTCAACAATTGACAAGGCGGGTTTTCAACGGTTGCAGGGAACGTCATGTTGAAACATTCTCATCGATCGGCGTGGTGTGTGGCGGAGGAGGCCGGGTTGCCGGGTAAATCGTATTCGCTTTGGCCGGACGGTGGTGTGTGGATGACCATACCACGCAGGTCAGTATCACTGCCAATATCGCACCGGAAATATAGTCTCCGGCGCCAAAGTTGGCTTATCGTGTGCCTCAGTGCGACTCCTACGAGGCCCATCGCCTCCATTGCGGAGAATGCTTGGTTTCAGTTCGAATGAATGGCTTCTAGTGCTTGTCGTTGATGTGGTGTGACTGCCTTAGCGATGCACGACCTCGATAGCATCGTTTGGCTCCAATCGGACATGACTCATTGGACGATGCCTTGCATCTGTCTCTCCTCGCTGTGCGAGGGCACTGGCTACGACGATTGAGCTTCACAGACCAAGGCGTTCATCAACAGTATCGCATGAGAAATCTTATATTGACCCCGAGCGAGCATCAATGTGCATGTAAAAGAGTCTTCTCATAGGCACATCGTGGGCCTCGGATAATGCTAAGCTTCTCTTGTTGGGTGGGGGACGGGGCAAACACAAATGACGATCAGGTGAAGGAGCATGGGTTACAGGCCCAGGAAATTCCAGGAAGGCCCAACACCGGAGAGCATCGCGATTTGGCCTCGTCGAGGTGTACACAGTTCAAAGCTAAGACGATTCACAGTGGGTTATGGTTCTCCAAGGCTGATTGAGAAGCTCTCGTGCTTCAGTGGCACCATTGGGTGAATATGATCCCATAGGTTTACTTCATATCACCTACCTCGAAGTCTCAGGCTTTGGTCATGGGAACAGAAATCCATCTAGCTAGCAGTTAATTGAATATACCAATGCCTTTGGAGCAGGAGCTGTGCTTCCAGAACCTTCTCGTGGTTAACTAGCCCTAGTATTATCTCATGAGTGTGATACGCTTGCAGGAATAACTTTACATTCTCGCGAGGCAAGCTAGACACACAGACGAAGGCAAAAGTCCGAAACAGCTGAACAAAACTCACAGCGGTAGTCCGAGTCACTTGATCCGCATGCTCAGTAGACATGACTCCGGTCAGGAGGATTTGTAATGTACGAACATATTACAGATCGCCTTTATCAGCAGATCGACTGAGGACAGAATCTCGCTCAATGTAGCTGAAAGACAGTGACGCGACTGCACATATCCTGAACTGATGGCTTCGTGGATCAATGTCAACCAACCCGACCTTGCATGATTTGTCCACCTATCAAGCTTTTCAGTTGACAGGCAGATTGTTTCCTGGGGGCAGATTCACGCGTACGGTCATCGTATCCGCTAAAACATGCGCACGGTGGCTGTATCTGTCAAGACTCACATTGTTTGTAACGAGAGACTACCTACGTACAAGAGATCGTGAGTCATTGTGAGCTCCTTAGATCTGATCGACAGTGCACAGCCTACGCTTTGTAACTCAGTGCGATCATGACGGCCGGCCCGAGAGCGTGAAGTATGTAATCAGAAGTCACAGGCTGCCCGACGAGACAGCAGTTCTGTTGCGGCCCATCGAGTGTGTCTCTCTCGGATGCATAGAAATTACCCTATCTGGCCAGAGCCCACTTATCTGCCACTTGAGTGAAGTTGGGCCTACCCAGATTGTTTCAACGCTATCTCTCCCAGCAAATCGATGTCTGGACTACTGCTTGCCTGACGTGGGTTTGCAGAAGGATGCATGGAGCCCTGGCCATTGACCAGGCTTGCCCCGACCCTGACAGACTGACAGGAGCTTGGCTTCATTGTGCCATACCTATATCACTCCTCATCCCCGCAACATCATCCCTGCTGCTTGATATGGCTGGCCTAATGGTTGCATGTGTCGCGACTAGAGCTCTCTAAGCATGGCTCTCGCGAGTACTAGCACGACAGATAGAAATACAGGAGTAGGCTAGGATACAGCACAGAACCACGAGTGCCTTATCCGACACAGGTTCGATTTCAAAAGGCTGAATCGAGTCAGTCAGCGTTAGGGCGCAGACAAGGCAACAAAAAGTCGAGTGTGCCTTGCTCTGCCCTGCCCGGCCGCTGTCATTGTCAGAGAAACAGGTCAACAACCTTGGAAATCCGTCGTCCGAAGCCCGTTCGAAGACATCGTGTGGCGTCACTCCTCAGCAATCTTCTGGATCGGGCCAAGTGCTCTGGCCGCGCTCCGAGGTTTGCCCCTGGGATGGGAGGACCTAGCGCGATTTTGCAGCCGCCCGATCTTTGACAGCCCGGAGTCTAACTCTAGCGTTTCAGACGACGACACTCCGCCCCCGTCAAGCCACCCCATTCGCCAGCTAGCCGGGGCCCAGAGGCGACACATCTCGCAGATCGAAACCTGGGACCGGATTGCCCCCGGGGTTTGTTGCTCGTTGGGCCCGCAAGGGGTTGGCTGCGCGCATAATCATGCGTCTCTCCCAAAGTCCCCCGGACGCAGACAAGATGAACGAATACGGGCGGACGTCCCACCCCATCTCCTGCATGCACATTCGCAGACAGACCCCTGGCCCGAACGCCCGCGCCATCAATCCCAGATGATCTAGCCTGCTTCCATGCAGCGTGGATCTCAGTGGTTGGGACGGACCCCAGCAGCTGTAGTCATCATTTCCATGCGACCCCAAACTCGATCCAGGGTTGGCCCAAACCCATGAGGTCCGCCCAACCAGGAGGATCGCGCCTCCTGAGCGACTCAGCCTGTTTGGACCACGGGCGACGAGGGTACGACGTCGTTTCCGGATTGGGCAATTTCTTTCGATACTGTGGGCTCCTGTCATCGACACTATGCCACCAAACGAAGACGACGATGTACCTTCGTTTTACAGGGTGGCAGGACCCACCTCTCTGTCACCCGGGGTCGATCAAATGGGGCCTCTGGTATTGACGGAGGATCGACCAGGCTTGTTTATTAGATCACGGCTTCTCCCGCCTGATGGATCAACTTGTGGAGCTGTTTAAGCTGCTAGCTTTGGCTCTTCAACACATTCAATTGTCGCTGGCGATATTATTATTCGTAATCTTGACTTTGCGTGGCAGGCTCTACGCTGTCTCGTCTCTTTTTCAACACACATAATGGCCGGCCAACCAGCATCAAGGAGGTTGACGATAGTCATGTTGCTGCTTTCGAGTCTCGTCGCAGTGTTGGGGGTGAGTGGACCGGTGGATACGAAGATATCGGCACGAGAGGAGGATGTAGCAGAACTCTTTTCGGGCATCGTCTCGCCAGAAACAGCCAGGGCCGCGGCAAAGGATCAAATACTAAGACGACACGTCGAAGATGCTGTCGACCTGGTAGCCGACCTGTCAAAAATGCTCGCAAAGAGATTCGAAGATGTTCCCGAACTGCAACAAGCAAGCCTCAGTCTCGACAGGTATCGAAACAGCCTGTCAGACAAGCCATCCGGCACAAAAACACGTCGTCAGGATCTCCTTGGGGGACTAGGTGGTCTCCTGGGTGGAGGTACAACTCCCGCAGCCCCAGGAGCAACGGAATCAGCTGCGGCGGGAGGTGGTCTCCTTTCCGGCCTGACTGGTGGGATCTCATCAGCCTTGTCTGGCCTCGGGGACTCTCTACTCCAGGACGCCGGTGGAGCCAGCATGTTCCTCGGCATCGGTCTCGGTGCCGGCGCAGCTCAAGGCCTCAATGTCGCTCCGGCGCCCATGACGATGCAGGTCGCCGCCAAGGTCGCCGCTGATAACGGCATGAACGCGACGGGGCTCAACCCGGCGATCCAAAATGCCGCAATGGGTGCCACTGCGTCGCTTCTTGGCTCTGTCAACGTCTCAAGTCTGGCCGCAGGCGCGGGAGGCAGCCTCGACTTGAACGGTCTGGCACTTGGCGCCGCAAACGGTATAGGAAACGGCCTGTCCTCAGGGCTAAAGCTGTCACCACAGGCGATGGCGATGGAACCTCCCAAGGGCAACAGCACGGCTGACATTGCAAACACATTTGGCTTTGGCCTGACCAAGTCGCTGGCGTCCAATATCGACACGACCAAGCTGTCAGCCAACAGCATTGATATCTCGCAGTTCACCGGCGGCGTCCCAACGTCGCAGATCGCCATGTCCCTGGCCCAGGGCATCGGCAACGGTGCCTCCTCCGGCCTCAAGCTCACCCAGGCGAACCTTGCACCTCCGCCTGGCAACACCGCCTCCGATGCCCTGGGGGCCTTCGGCTTCGGCTTGACAAACAGCCTGACGAGCAACCTCAACACCACGAGCCTGACGAGCGGAGGGGCCCTGCAGAATATCAACATCAACCAGATCATCCCCAACCTCGGCATGACAGCCATGATGTTCGGGACCGGGCTCGGCAGCGGTGCCGCCGCTGGCCTGAGGCTGTCCTCGGCCGTCGTCAACCCGCCCGACCCGAACGGCAACGATGCGCCCTCGGTGGCGGGCAACTTTGCGTTCGGCCTGACGAAGAGCGTCACCGAGAACGTGAACATAAGCCAGCTGACCTCGGGCAACTCCCCCTTGGCCGGGGCGGCAGGCAGCCTCGACATCGGCCGCGTCGCGCAGGGCGCAGCCATGGGCCTCGTGCAGGGCGCAGGTGACGCCGTCAACAGCATGGGTGGGCTGCAGGCCCTGATCAACGGCACGGCCACCATGCCCCAAGCGGGCGCTATTCAGCCCAACACGCTCGCGTTCAACGACTCCGTGGGCGGCGCCGCCATGGGCCTCGGGACGGGTTTGGGTGGCCAGGGCACGCTCGTGGGCGTGCAGCTGTTGTCGCAGCTGAACGTGACGTCTCTGGTCGAGGGGCTTGTCGGGAACAACACGGACTCTGGGGCTGCTGGCCCAAGCAATGGGACTGCTTTGCCCAGGCGCAGTGTCCACGAGGTGCTCTCGAGCGCGATCCTGCCGCGTCAGGAGTCCGGAGTGACGACCGTCAGCAACGGCAATAGCTTCAACCTGTCTGTTGTCTTCAATGCGGATACCATCTCTTCTGTGTCGCAGCGCGTTGTCTCCGCTCTCACCTGCGAGGGAGTGGGTGGCCTGGTGCTTGTCGCTCTTGGCCTTATGAGCAGTGGGACCATCTCGACAAATGGTGTCACGACTGGAGTGAACGTCACTACCCTCCAGCAGGTGGTGCCAAAGGGGCTCATCAAGATCACGAGTGATGGAAACCAATTTGCCATTGATGGCCAGAAGGTCATCGACAATCTTCAGGGGAATCTTCTTTCTGCTGCGGATGGCATCACCATCAATGGGAATACGGCGGTTCGTTTCGCGGCCTTCCTGGCTGTCCACAGTGAGCTTCACCCTCCCATTTCTCCCATCCCGGCAATACCAATCTGAGTCTTTGCTAATTCCCGCCTTCCA
This sequence comes from Diaporthe velutina, assembly GCA_038088505.1. Taxonomy (NCBI): domain Eukaryota; kingdom Fungi; phylum Ascomycota; class Sordariomycetes; order Diaporthales; family Diaporthaceae; genus Diaporthe; species Diaporthe velutina. The sequence goes on along the minus strand of JBBWSJ010000070.1, from coordinate 193,330 downwards.
AAACAGTCATGGTTGCCATGTCCGTATTCTTGGCCGTAATTCCGTTGATCCTCAGCCTCGAAGGCACTCGAGCTCTCCTCTTGCGTCTGAAGCTAGGCCACATCCTTCCCAAGGCCTCGAGATGGGCCAATATCGGGTGGTTCTGGATCATGGGCCCTGCTACTTTGATTATTCTAATCTTCGGCGTCCTGACAGCAGGCTCGTCTGGCAATATGCGGACCACACATGGCGTAAGTATCCCCACCCATGGAGAAACCCTCACCTCTCCGATGATTTCTGATAGCTAATAACGTACCTGAAAATACAGATCCTCGGCCTGATTACCGTCCTGTTCACCTTCGGAGCTACCGGCTTCCAAGTCTTCAACAAGATCTTCATCTCGACCAAGGCACCCTCCCCAGACGCCCAAGCCTCCGTCCTGCCTACGCCCTTCGCCCTCTTCGACCGACGCACGATCAGCACGTTCCTCAACCAGACCCTGCTGGGCCTGACCATGCCGACCTTGATCAGTGGCTTCGCGGACCTGGGCTCCGTCACGCTGTGCGTCACGCGCGTGGTGCCCTTCGAGGCTGCTTTCGCGGTTGCGGTGGGCCTCACGGGGCTTTACATCACCGGAAGCGGAATCTCTTTCCTGAACATAATGCTCGCTATCTTTGACATACGCCAGGCCAAGAAAGAGGCTGGTGATAGGAGGGATGAGGAGAACTGGGGTAACAAGTCGCTAAAGGAGAAGATCCATTACGTCGGGCAGCAGGAGTCTAATGTCAACTTGGACGGCCGGCCTGAGACACTGATGAAGTGAAGGAGACGCTTGGAACTGTCACGCTGGTGTCCTATCTTCATGGCTGAGCTTGGAGATCATATTCATAGATGACATGGCCGTCTGGAATGGCCGATTTCCTGTCCATACAGAACCGGGGCCGTTCGAGCTCCCTTAGTGACTCGCCTACATTTGAAGATATATTATTTGTGTCCATATGGGAATCCGAATTCAAGATGTGAACAGTTAGCGGCTTCATGAGCTGACCTTCTTTTCTGTCCATGTCTCGTATCCGGTAATTAGAGAAGCATCCATCATCTTTGTCTGACCTCTCCCAAACGGCATGGTCACCTTGATAACATAACTGACCTCAATCTGATATCACTCGAGTAGGTGGCTCTAGCAAGTCTGTGACTGCAGTATAGAGAGGGCGCTATAAGGGTTCCCACTTGACATGTGGCAGTGATTGAGGATACGGTGAATGGGGGCACACACGCAGAACAAGGATTCCTCTGGGCCCTGCGCAACTCACTCTAACACACATAATCGACTTGTTTCTGACCAATTTGCCGTTCCACAAGACGCAGGGCAAACCTTGACAGAGGTGTTGCCTCAATAATTTCGACAAAACATCACCGGCTAAGACATATCGATCAATCTCAATCCTCGTTACCGCCCAAAAATGAAGACCTCCGCCATCATCATCGCTGCGCTTGGCCCGGCTGGTATCATCTGCAGCGCCAGCGGCTTCCTGGACTCCTGCTCGCAGATCGGCTTGACCGACCTCTCGGGCGACCCGGGCCGTTCCATCATGCTGCAGGCCTACTGCAAGGTTGACGGCCACGACGACCACTGGACCCAGCTGGACCTGAACAATTGCTTCGGCTGGTCTGCTGATTCCTGCAACTTCATCACTCCTCTTTCGGCCCACTTCACCGACTCTTGCACCAGCTGCTCCAGCGCCCTGACCGGCGAAGGCGACGACTCCGAGTACATCTTTGGCTGCCGGGGCCCTTGCAATGGACGGGACGACGTTTTCACGATGTTCGATCTGAGTGAGTGCATGATCTTCCCTCCATCCTTCCCCACAGAAAAGGTCTTCCTTTACTGACACAGACACCGGCAGACTCTTACGTCGGGAATATGGTTGGAAATCTCGTCTGCTAGGCTGACAAGGGGAGGTGCCTGGCCTGCCCATGGGTATGAATTGAGAGGTTGTGGGGGCTGCGTGGTCAGGTTGCACAAGATCGGAGCACGTCACGGGACACCGAGTGGCTAGGCAGAGTTGGGGAGGAAGGGTGGTGGTGTCAGACCTCGATTGCGGCCTAAATGCAGGTTTCAGCTGTGAAGAAAGAGCACTTGCGGCGACTTGTCCTAACACTGCCGCATCGTACAGTCATCTCCAAGTTGCACAGTGTCTGCCTCATAAGGTCCTGGTTCCTAACATCTGCAGTTGTTGGGAATCACTGTTCGTGCCTCAACGATTTCAATTGCTAGGCTCAACCCATGGGTTTTACATCTTTCTAGCGACCTGGTATCAGTAGTCTCCTGTCACGATGAGTTTCGGCTTTGGCGTCGGAGACTTTCTCACTGTCATTGAACTCGCCACAAAAATTCGCAAGAGGTTTTCAGATGCACCCACGAAACTCCAGGATATCTCATACGAAGTGAAATGCCTCTCCATACTTCTTTCGGACGTTGCAGTGCATGCAGATGCAGTGGTAGAGAACCTACACCCCTCAAAGGCTGAGGACCTTAAAACAATCGTTATGGGCTCCAACCATGTTCTCCGTGATCTGAACAAACTCCTCACCAGTAGGCAAATCTCCACATGCTTTCTCCTTGCACAAATGATGACAGGTTTGCTAGAATATGAGGATTTGAACCCCGCGCCCTCTGCCGGGGAAATACACCGCGTCAAACGGGTCTGGGAACGTCTCCTGTTTGATCCCGGCGATGTTTCTGATGTTAGAGCGAGGCTCACATCAAACATTACCATGCTAGAGGCTTTTGTTGCAAACATCATCCAGCGAAAGACACAAAACAGTCTTGCCAGGCTTGAGACGCACATCGACAGTCAAGAGCAGCAGCAGATACTTGACTGGGTTAGCACCGACTTTCAGAGACATACAGACCGTCTAAACTGGCTCGTACACCATCGAGAACTAGGAACTAGAAAATGGCTATTTGAGTCACCACAATGGGAAACTTGGATCAGTGACGAAGGGAGAGGCCAAACCCTTTTTTGTCCAGGGATTCCAGGCGCAGGGAAAACCCATGCATCGGCAAGTAAGTAGCTCCCTGTGGTCATGACCTCAACACTCTGGTCATATGAGAAGCCATCATGTCTATCAACGCTCTACATGGTTATGATGGTCTAGGGCAACCCACTGGCGATTGTTCTCCCAATTCATCGAGCTCCCAAATCCCAGTGCTTTGCTAATTCTGGCTGATACAGTGGTTCTGGAACGACTCTATTCGATATTCCCGTCTGACAGTGTGGGTATTGCCTTTGCATTCTGTGACTATCAACGATCCGATGATAGAGAGGACGTTGACCTAGCTCGAAATCTGCTACGAATGATTCTTGAGCGACCGCATGCTTGGCCAGCCGAACTACGTCCACTATACGAGTCATCCAAACGATCACGATCAGAAATTAGCCTGGATGAAGTGTTCAGTCTACTCAAGATTTCCATGCGGCCTAGAACAAGGACTTTCGTGGTCATCGACGCTATAGACGAGTTGGAAACCGACGCAAGAGATGCATTGACACCAAGACTCTTCGAGCTACAGCGGCGTACTGGCCTGAGCATTTTCATTACCTCTCGAGACATTGGGCCAATCAGTGATCTCTTCTCGGGCGCCCTGCAGAAGAGAATCAGAGCCACGGATGAAGACATTGAGCAGTATATCTCGACCCACATGAGGACGTTCCCAAGCTTCGTGTCAGAAAACATTGTCTTGCAGGACCAAATCAGGAATTCAGTGGTCCAGGCCGCTGGAGAAATGTGAGTTACAATCCACTCATGCTTATCAATGTGGAACTACTAAGCTAAAAGTCAATGGGTTTCTCCTCGCGAATCTACATCTTCGCTCTCTAGCTTTGAAAGCAAGAAAATCCCTGAAGGCCTTACGAAAGGCCCTCCAGACTCTCCAGAATTCTTCCTCCGGGCCTGATTCGATCAAAGAAGCATTGGAGACTGCCATGCAACGTGTAATCAGCCAGCCGGAAGATATAGCCAGCACGGCTACACAGACGCTTATGATCTTGACCACAGCCCGTCGCGCTCTGACGGTGAATGAGCTTTGTCATGCCCTTGCCATTGACCTAGAGGATCTTGAGAGTGGGTTCGACAAGGAAAACGCCCCACAGATCGATTACGTCCTGTCTTCTTGCGCCGGAATGGTCGTTATCGAAACGAAAACCCAGCCAACCCAACAATCTGGTCGCGGTAATCTTCGTGCAAGTGCGTCTCGATCAACGAAAGGGCCGGATGGTGATAGTCTTGTGAAGCTGGCGCACAAATCAATACGAGACTATCTGTCATGGACGCGGTCTAAATGGTTCGGAAATGCAGAGTCTCACATGGCAGCGATCTGCAGAACATTCAAACAAGCATTGGATAACGACGAAGTACAGCAGCAGACTCCGTTTCTAAACTATGCTAAGGATCACTGGGGTATTCACCACTTAGAAGCCGACCGAGCCATATCATCCAAGGCAACGGAGAAAGAGGTTGCTGTGCGAGTCCCACGTCAGGTGTCGTTTCCACTTACATTAAAGCACGCCGGCGACCAATTCGGGCTTCGACAACTTGCACTGGAGCTTCACGGCCTGCGCGATATTGTGGTGTTGTGGGCCTGCCAACAGAACAGCATAAATATTCTTGAGATTTTCTTGTCTCTGAATAGCAACTCGTTCTTGGAGCCATTGTCCAAGGTCCGGCCCCCGATTGAGGCAGATAACAACTGCGGACACTCGTGGTGCCCAGCTCATAGTGTCCGCCAGGATATTTATCCTGGCTGCAGCGATCCGACGCTGGCTGTCTGCTCCGCAACAACATACAAGGCGAGAGTGATCGAAGAAGCCTTAGTAACGGCCATAGAATACGATAGGCCATTAATTGCCGAGATTCTTCTATCACATGGGGCCTCGATGGCAGGTCGAAATCGGAACGGCTTCACCGCGCTAGGCATGGCCGCATGGGAAGGACACAACGTTGTACTCGGTTGGCTTTTGGGTCTGGATTCCGTGGAGGTCGAGCTAGTGTTGGCTGTTCAAACACGGTAAGTCTCACCACAGACACTGACTAATGCTCACACATGGAAGGAAAGGCACTAAGATATACGGTGATTTAGGCTGGTGTTCGTTGAAGGCATTTGGGGCAAGACATGGAGCTTAGAACTCCCTTATCAGGATCCGAAGTCTAAAAACCCAAATAAGGCCAAAGCTCGGCAATTCGTCCCAAGAGAAGAAAAAGCCCAGGCCCAGATCGCCATGACACCACTCGCTGTTGCAGCTCTCAACGGACATGAGGAATGCGTCCGCCTCATCCTCGAGTGGATAAAAAAGCATTGCCCTGACTCAACTACATTGGGATGGAAAACGGTTTGCATGAATGCCATGCTCTGTGCTATGCAACGAGGTCATCTAGAAGTAATGCGAATGTTGCTTCCCCTGATCGATGTCAACTCTCCCGCTCCCGGCATGAACGGTTACACGCCATTGCATTTCGCCATCCTCACGCAGAGCAAGAAGGCCGTCAGAGTACTATGTCAGGATTCGTCTTTCGATACAAGTGTAGCAGATATAGATGGCAGAACAGCGTTGGCTTTGGCAGCCAAGATCGGGTCACAAAACCTGATTCGTGAGCTCTGGGCTTGTGGTGCGGTACGAGCGGACCCAGTGGCCATCTTGGAAGCGCTATTCGGGCGTGATGATTCGATTTTCATGCTTTTGTGCAAAGAGGCCTCGAACTGCACACCTGGTGGCCTCTTTGCATCAGATGGCAGCGGATACAGCTTTTTTGACAGCATCCTTTTCAACTGCGTCCGGAGAATGACCAATTCCAAGGCGGTCTGTCCTCCTCAAGAGGAATGCGTCACCATTGAGAACATCGACGCATACGGATGGACTCCAATCAAGGAAGAGAAAGCCGGGTTAGTTAAACCATTTTATTACGCGAAACTTGAACGGCTGGGTGCCAAGTTGCTTCATCCTGACAACCATCCAATCTTTGGCAAACCTGGTCATCTGGATCGAAAACACTGCTTCGGGGTCAGAACACTCTACCTCGCCCTGTCATCCTGCTCATGTACTTTACTGCGGAGCCTACTGCGATTTTGCCCTGCTGCAGTATGCGATGTCGACAGCAGAGGTCGAACAATATTGATGGCTGCCCTCGTCAGAGGAAGCCAGGAGTCCCTTGAGGTTATCCTGAAAACACTCGAGGAGCAGAAAGGTACCGCAATCGTCAACTCTGTGTCCAAGACCGAAGAATCTGCTCTCTCACTAGCCATCTGGAGTGCGAGGCTCGGCCAAGAGAAACGCCTCATGTCACTCCTCAGCTTCAATGGACTTGATTTGCGATCTATTATACAAGAGGACGAAAATGGAAACTACCCTCTCATGACTCTAGCAGTAAAGGCTGCCGAACTCAGCATCATACCGTTGCATATAAAACCAAAAATGATGCGAAGACCCTTGGCACCAGGCCTCTTGCTATACGGAAACTGCTTGAAGATACTAAGGGCTCTTTCGGCGAAGATTGACCCCGAAGAACTTTCGAACAGCCTTCTATCACTTGCAGAGAGCCATCTGACCCGAACCGGGATGAGGATCACAGATGTCTTGAGTCAAATGCCCCAGTCCGGGTGCCTCGCGACTCTCTTACAGTCTTGCTTCGCCCTGAGATTACAGTTGCACATTCCCGATGTCAACGGCATGACGTCGCTTATTCATGCATCGAGAACTTGGAGGTCCCATGGCACAGTCGTGTATCTCCTAAAGACACCAGGAGTGGATGCTAGTCATCGAGACGCAAAAGGCCGCACGGCTTTGTCTCACGTTGCCCAGAATCTGGGACAATTTTCTGACGGCGGGGTGGCTTCCATGCTTATTGAAGAGTATGGCCAGGACCCGCTCGCAGTGGACAACTATGGATGGTCACCACTCCGTTACGCTGTCTGCAACGGTAACGTGTGGGAAGGAAGCCCGTATGACCAGCTACTGATAAATCCGGATGTTTCAATGGACTGGACCGACGAGCGTGGCTCTACTCCACTTCATTTGGCCATCAAGGGAGGTTCTCCACTTGCTATTCAGATGCTACTGCATCATTCAGCCAGCCGGAGCTGGCTGAACGCCGCCGATGCGGATGGACTAGTTCCCCTGGCACACTTCTTCTCGCTGTCCCGGACTTCCAAGTGCATGTATTATTACACTCTGAGGTACCCGTGGAGCGGGCCACGACGGAAAGTGAGTATCTTGCCATATCCGCATGCGGGCCGAAAACAAGAGAGATGTACTGATTATCATGCAATGCAGATCGTTGACTTCAAAGACTCCTTGCAACACCATCGGGAGGCCCAAAAAGCGATCCAGATGATCTTGAAACGGCCTGATGTCCTTCCAGACATTCCCGACAATGAAGGCAAGACGCCCTTGTGGCATGCTCTGGACAGCGTGAGGAAAGAGTACGACGCTTTCTTTGCGGACTTTCACACCCAAGACAATGATCATTTCCACTTCCATCATTTCTTGAGGTCAAGTATTGAAGCTCTTTGTGCGCGTGACGATGTGAACCCACTGCAGCCTACTGCATTCGCAAACACACCACTCGGTTTGGCCACTGAACTGGCCCAAACTCGGAACCGAGGAAATACACAAAGCTCTGTGGCGCACAGTGACGGAGAGACTGACCCCTCCCTCCCTGGAGATGTCAACGGCAAAGCCAAGATGAGAGCCATGATTAAGGAATTGAGACCAATGCGCAAGTCAGAGAGGATGTTGGACTTCCCCAAGTAGGCCTTATTCAGTAACGGGTGGAGACGCGCAGCCGTGTTGTTCATGCTGCTTTGGCGTTAGGGCGGACTGGTCGATTGACTGCGGGTGACTCGGTCATTGAGGGGGGAACTTTGTTCGCAGATTACATTTTCTCACAAGCGATCAAGCGAGCATTCAGTCTTTGACATGACGTTTTCATGGCCTTCTTAAAAGCTAAAGAACTGGTATCAGGGAGGAGTGAACGATGCTAGGGCGGGATAAGGGGCACGGGAGGGCACCGGAGATGGGATCCGGATACCCAGGCCGGGCATCCCTACATACTTTTTTGTGCCCGTCAATGAATAACAATGCGGCCTTCGGTGATAATTGCTTCATATGTAAAAGACTGACTGATCGTATTCGCGATTTTAGGCACACATTGGGTGTCCCTACTACAACACCTGTGAGGTATAAGGAGCACAGATGACTCCAAGCTGGCTTGTTTCGCCCTGAGGAATTCCATGCATGGAAATGCGTTCCCACTTCTTCCTCAGACGTGAAATTCGGTTAACGATTCAGTTGTCAAGGTAGCCAATCTTCTGATGTAACCTGTTCATGTGTGCATAGAGGATCTAGCGATGTACTTGAAGAGATGGTGTCGAGAAGGGGGCACCGAGGTCCAGACCCGGAGATCGGATGATGGCGCGCAGGATGCAGCAGTTCGTGACACCGTGTGACATGCAGCCAGCAGCAGCAATAGCGGCGGCGGCGGCGGCAGTGGGCCGGGATGGAGTGATGCAGTGTCGGGGTGTCGTTCGTTTATTAGCCGAGGAAAAATATGTCTCGATGGGTTCGGGGTCGGATATTCATATAGAACCCGAGCCGGCCCCCCCTGAAGGGGCGGGAGCCAATTACCAGCTCGAGACCAAGAGCTGCAGCCCCACGAGGTCCAGCTGCCCGACCGGGCCGAACCAGAAATCCGCCCTAGAGGCGCAGTGGCAGCGGCAGCGGGCAGCAGGTGGTCTGGTTTCTTGCTCGGTTTCTGGTTGTTCTGGCTCTGGCTGTTGGTTCTGGCTCTGGCTCTGTATACCCGGGCCAGTCTTGTGTCTTGTGCTCCCCCTGGTTCGTCTTTCCTGCCCTATCTCTCTCCCTGCCTCTCCTGTTGCGAGCTGCTGCTTGGCCCTGGCTGGGCCTTGCTGCTTGTTTTCCTCCATCAAGTGCCCGAGACTCCCACACTCGCACTTCCCGGAGGCCAGCCCCGTCCTCGACCACCACACATCATGTCCGGCGCACACCCTTTTCTCCCGCCCGCCTGATGACATGCCGCTCGCTCTGCGTCTGCCGTCTGACGCCTGACAAGGCTTTTGCCTGAACCCTTAGCTTTCGTTCCCGCAGACGAAGCCACGCGGCGTTGTTAGACGCAGCTCGGAATTAGACAAAAGCGCACGCAGCAAAGCGCGCAACAGAGCCTCCCGGGCACACAAACGGCGCCGCGGTCCCGATGTCCATTGCCCACGGCCACGGCATAATCTGACCATAGGAGGGGGATAGGAAATCAGTTCTCCAGCTCAGCCCGAGCCCGAGCACAAGCACCACCTGCATACTGTACTCTTGTTGTTCTCCGGGGACCCGCGACGCCGTCACAATGCCAGACTCCACCCCGGCATCGGGCGACCTTTCGCGCGCGACGCCCGAGGTCCAGAAATACCGGCCACGGGCGTGCCAGTCCTGTGCTCGGTCAAAGATGCGATGCGTGTGGCCGTCTGAGCCCGGCGCCACGCCCTGCCAGAGGTGAGTGAGTTTCTTTTGACCCACGGTCTTCTCGCCCCCTTCCACGGCCCCGATGCCCACTGTCACCTGTCACCTGAGACCAAGGGTCCCGGACGGTCCACCCAGAGCTGAGCCCGATCTGGTCGCACCGCCCTGCTCCGGATACAGCATATGCTGGCCATGCTGCCGTGCTTTTCTCGCCACCGACCGGCAGCTCCCCCATCGTTCACCTTGAGTAGGCTGTCTTTTTGTCTGGATGTTCCGGGTTCCGACGCGGGTCATCCGGATGTCAGGTTCCGCGGAAGCTTCATCTCAAACCAGCCATCTCTACCCCTGGCCGTGACAGAAGCTCGTCCGCCGGGAGTCGGTCGATCTCCTGCCGATCTCCCGGATCGCATCCCGCACCTTGCATGAACGAACTCAATCGCATACCCTATTACTATACTATCCTGGGCTGCAAATAGTCAATGACCGTCCAATGTGGAGGCTAGGCCACTGACGTTACTGCTGCAGGTGTTCCAAGATCAAGGCGCCATGTACGCTTCCAGAAATAAACCCGCGAAGAAGGCGCGGCCCATCGACGTACGTACTTGCTTTGTATCTCATTCGGCCTGCATCGTGTTCCGTGCTGTGTCGCCGTCCGACAAGTTTAGACATGTAGTAAGTTGTTGAGAGGCACGCGCTGACGAGGTGCCTACCACAGCCGCGTTGGACAGCTTGAGGAGAAGATCGACGGTATCATGTCCCTCCTGAACGCCAGTCAGCAAATCCAACAAAACAGTCCCAGTTCCAGCGGTCAAACACCACCAAGCAGCGCCAGTGTGCCTGTCCCGAGCCACGAGCCCGGCAGAAACAGCATTCAGCAACTCTTAAACCCAAATGTCGAGTCCGCAGGCAGCGCGGGCCCCAGCAATAGGCCAGACTTTTCGGAATTTGCTTCATCGCCTCCTTCAGCACACAACTACCAATACAATGCCGCCCGTCTTCTCCCTCCCTCAGGCATTGCCCAGCCTGCACCCATCGCCACCGGACAAAGCACAGGCGCCAGCAGTCCAAAGGCTCCGCCCGACACGGCAGTGCCAGGGTTCAGAGCGCAGAACAGAGCTTCACCACCTGGCAATGAGTCGGTCGAGATCATACCTGGGTTCCGGATGACCTTTTACGAGGCAGACCGCGCCTTGAATCTCTACAGGTCCCTATATGCGCCCTACTTCCCCTTCGTTACTATCCCCGTCATGGCCACCGCCTATGACTTCTACGAAAAGACGCCCTTCCTTTTTCGCACTATCGTCTCGGTGGCTGCGCCGCAGGGACCAAATACCCAGTCCGATTTTAAAGAATGGTTTAAACGGTACATTGCTGAGCATCTTGTGGTCAACAACGAGCGGCGGCTAGAAATACTGCAAGCGCTGCTGGTCCATATGGCGTGGTAAGGAGCGGTGCAGGTGCCCAATGCAAGGCTTCCAGGCTGATCGTCTTCTCAGGGGTGACTTCCATTTCTTCATCGACTCACAGGCAACAAATTTTGTTCAACTGGCCGTCGCACTTGTGATCGATCTGGGTCTCAGCAGATGGCCGCTCGACTTCGGCAAGGCCTCCTCCCTGATGCTAAAGGACGTGGTATTCCAGACAGGCTCCAGCATGAGAAGGTTATGGAACAAGCAACATACTCTGGATGATATGCGCGCCGCCCTCGGCACTTTCTACATTACATCCTTGTGAGAATAACCACGACATACACATCGATTAGTGCCGGTGGAACTAACTGGTCCCGTGTGCGCAGGCTCTCCGGATTCTTCAGGCGGCACAACCCAATGACATACAGCTCGTACCTGGTCAAGTGCTGCGACGAGATCGAGCAGGCCCGGGAGTACGACTCGGATAGCTTCCTGGTCGCGCTGGTCAAGATGCAGCAACTCCTGGACCGGGCTGCTGACCTGCTTCCTTACGGTGACGACGACGCCACGCGGAGCGTAAATTATGCACCGATACATATGGCGATCACGGCCATACGGAAGGAGTTGGACGCCCTGGTCCGGCAGCAACCACCCGAGGTAGAGTGCAACTGTAAGTTGTCGCCTGTCGCGGATCTCTTGTCCCATCAAGACTTTCTCCCGCTCCGCTAGGACCCCTGGCTGACGGAACAACAGCACTTTTATGGACGCACTACCACGGCACAATATGCCGCCTCTACGAGCCCGTCATTTACATCCGCTCGACAACAGCCTCGGCAGGCTACGAGTCGGGCGACCCCAACGCGCGCTCGTCGGCGCTGTGGACGTGCCTCAGCGCGGCGCGCGACTTCTTCTCGGCCTACACGACGATCCCGCCGCAGAACCTCGTGTGCATGCCCTTCCACAGCGCGCACATATCCTTCGTGATCGTGACGTCCAGCCGGCTGCTCTTCCTCGGCGACGAGGCCTCGTCCCCCAACAACCCGCGCGACCCGGACTGGGTGGTAGCCGTGGCGCGCGACCACTTCAACCTCGAGGGCGTGTGCGCGCGCCTGGCCGAGTTCTTCGACGAGGCGGACCGCCTCGCGACGGGGCTGGGGAGGCGCGGCCGGTACGTGGACGGGGACAGGAGCGTCCTGGGCATGTTCAGGGACAAGGTGCGCTGGATCCGGAGCTGGTATCTGGGGCGGACGCGCCCGGGAACGCGCGAGGGATACCCCGGCCCATATCCCCAGGACGCGCGGTTCAGAGGCGAAGCTGCGGGCGACGCGGCGGCCAGAGATGCGGCCAGCGTTGGTGGTGGCGGTGCCGGGACGGCCGAGGCTGGCAATGCCCCAGCGCATAGAGGAGGTGGAGGAGGAGGAGGGCAGGCGATGGATGTGGACTACGGAATACCGAGCCAGCTCCTGATGCCCGGTGAGCTGGACGAGACCTTCTGGGAGGCCATGTTCGACCTGAGCGGGAGTGGGAGCGGCGGAGGCGCCGTGGACTGGATGGACGTCCAGGCATAAGCATAAAAAAGCAAAAGAGAGCACGCGCGCGCACACACGCGCGCGGCGCGCCCGGGTTTTTTCAATTAATAATGTGAAAAAAGGGACCGTCGTCAGATGAGGCTTGAAGGATGTTATCAGGAGGTGAGAAATCCGGCTGATACTTTTGTTTCGGGCGTGTCACACGGCCAATCTGGGGGCTGCTTGCAGAGACCGGCGCCTCCGAGATGGAGAGCGCGAGCCGGGGATAAGGAACCAAGGCCTCGGTGAGAGAAAACTGAGCGCTGTTCTGGATAGTATTATCAATCGGGTGGGTGAGATTCACAAAATGCGAATCAGATGAGTAGTCTGGAGCCGAGATCCAAACATTCCGAATCTGGGCATGAATATGAGAGACAAGGAGGTGGTGGAGATCAAATGACGTCTCCTGGAGCTTAACGTCGGCCGCCATGTCTTGCTGCTCTTCCGCGAAGGAGCAGACGCAACGAAAATATGTGCCGCTTCCAGTTAATGGAGAGCCTGGGGTGGAGCCAGGGCAAACATACCATGCTTCATTCATGCTTACTAGGTAAAACGGGAGGAATGGCAAAAAGACCTTGGGAAAAAAGAAAGACGACAGCCGGCTCAGGCGTCCCAGGAGTGGGCCGCCCGAGAGTGTTTAATGTTGTTGCCTACCGAGCTCAGCCCGCACCAACACGCACCAACGGGGGAAGCTGACGGGCTCTGGGCCTATGTGAGGCTTTGGCCGCGGTCTTGTCCTGAAAAGTCCGACCCGGTCCGACCTTATGCGAGGAACAGATCTGGAAATTCTGGAACGTTTGGTCAGCAGCCCGACAAGCATCCCTGTCAAACACGCCTCGACTTGCAGTAGGGCGACTCGTAGGATTTACATCCCACTGGCTGCTTTGTACGACGTACACTACTAACTAAACAGTCTATCCCTGGCGGGATCGAAACAAACATGCTCAGCCCTACGGCACCGGCTCACCACATCATCATCACCATCAGCACCATCATGATTGGGATGCAGCCAGACACAACCCCTGCATGCCATGTGGGAGTTTACCATATTACCGGAAATTAGATCTGGGCTAAGATGCAAGGTAGGATCTGACGGTCAGCTTGAGGATCATAGAGAGTGGGAGACATGTCTGGTGTGTGACGATACTTTGGTACTTGGCATATAGCACTTAGAAACAACATGACCTAATTAACTGCTCTCGCGATATCGTCTGGCGAGGTATAAAGTTGAGGCGGGCCACCTGCTTGATGAATGGTAGTTCTTTTGAGACAGCATAGATCAACAATATCCAAGCTTCACAATCAGCTACACTCCGCCTTAGAACTCATCAAATACATCCAAACCACCAAAAAAGAAAAACGACAACCAAAGAAAAGTCATAGCTTCAGAAAGCACCCCATAACCACCAGAACAAACATGTCTCACCAACAATCCGGGACCGGGTCTGGAAGCTCAAGCTCCTCGCCTCCAGGCGGCTCCCAGACCAACTGGAACGACGTCCTCCGCTACTCCTCTCCTATCGGCGTTGTCAAGACGGACGTCGTCTACGGGGTATACAACACTTCCGGCTCAAAGAATGGCCAAGGCTCTTCTTCGTCGTCTTCCGGGCACGGTTCCAGTTCCAACAGGCGGTAAAGGACCAAAATCGCCGAGTCTTGCTCATCAGTCCCGGCGACGAGCGCCAGCATACAGCGGTGGGATTTGCTTTTGGGGGCAGCACACATTCTTTGGATACAGGTTAGACCATTAGAAGGCAACTGAATAGATTAGCGACTCGGATTCATTCTTTTTCTGTTCGCGGCGTCTGGTTGAAGGTGGAGGTGGTATACATGTCTGTTAGAATCAAGGGCCAGGATACCTTTTCCTTCTCTTCACAGGGGAGACGTTCCTGGTGTGAGAATAAGAACTTACGACACTCTTTAAATTATGGCCTAGTTTGTCAGCCTGCGCCACTCGAGACGTCAGAAGCCCACCATGCATTTACATGGCTTCCTGGCTCGTGAAATGCCTCAACGGAATACGTATGTGAACAAGCAAAGAACAATTTTCTCGCGACCATTAATGGTATCAAAATTTTCTTGTGAAAGTGCAAAAGCCAGAGTCCAGAATACAGCATGGCCTTGCCGTGCTTCAAATCCTAGACTGGTTCTTCAGCTTCTTCACAACGCCCTCCGCGCCCCCTCCCTTGCCGAACATCGTCCTCAGGTCACCCGCCAGCTTCTCCGGCCTCTCGTACGCGGCAAAGTGCCCGCCGTCCTCGTGCCTCTTCTCAAACACCACGGGGCCCAGCGTCCTCCCCCACGTGCTAGGCGGCACGACCAGATCCTTCGGGAAGTAGCTCAGCCCCAGCGGCACCTTGCCGAAGTAAGCATACCCGGGCGACAGCGCCGCCAGCTTCGAGGCCTCGTAGTAGATCCTGACGCTCGAGTCCGGCCCTGCCGCGCTGAAGGCGTAGATGGAGACCCAGGTCAGGACCTCGTCGTCGGCCCAGGCGTAGCCGTCCGTCCAGTCGTGCAGCTTCTCGTAGACCCACGCCAGCAGCGCCACGGGAGAGTCCGCCAGCGCGAAGCCGAGCGTGTGCGGCCGCGTCGACTGCTCCAGGTTGTACCCGAACCCCTCCTTCCGGAACCACCTGCTGCGCTCCAGCCCCTCCCTCTCGGCCCGGCTGTACGGCAGCAGCGCGTGCTTGAGGTACTGCCCCGGCGTCCGCGCGAGCTCGGGCGGCGCGCTCACGCGCACGAAGTTGAGGTGCGAGGCGAGCACGTGATCCGGGTACTGGATGCCCATCCTCCGCGTGATGATGAAGCCCCAGTCGCCGCCCTGCGTCACGTAATGGTCGTAGCCGAGCTGGAGCATCAGCTTGTGGCACGTCTCGGCGTACTGGTTCGGGCCGAACCCGGGCTTGGTCACCCTCCCCGAGAAGCCGAAGTTGGGCAGGGACGGCACCACGACGTGGAAGGAGGGCTGGTCCGGGCTCGAGGGGCTGGTCAGGTACGGCAGGAGCTTGGCGGCCTCGTAGAAGTGGCCGGGCCAGCCGTGGCTGAAGAGCAGGGGGATGCTGTCTGGGCGGTCGGATTTGTGGTGCACGAAGTGGACATCGATGTCGTCGAAGCCGTCGACGGAGATGGTCGTTGTGAACTGGGAGAGTTGCTCGTTGAGCTTCGCTTCTGCGGCACGCCAGTCAAAGCCGTTCTGCCAGTATGCTGCGAGTCGCTTGATCTCCTTCAGTGGCGCGCCGTACGACCAGGAGTCGGACATCTCGACATCTTGGGGAAATGTTGCCAGGGAGAGCTTGGTTTTGAGCTTCTCGATATCCGCATCCGGGACCGCGATCTTGTACGGCTTGATGTTGGCCATTGTGACTTTTCCAGTGCTGAAACGATAATAAGTTGGTATGAAAATCCCAGAGAATGCTGGTGTTCCTCAGTCGAGTGTGATGCAGCAGTTGTAATATCGAAATGCGGACAGCTGAGATATTACCGGTAGTTGGACTCCCCTCTTTATATCGCACTTTGAGGATAGACCCACAGCCGTGATCAGCCACTGAAGCCAAGTTGATGCTCGCGAGATTACAAATGTCACTTATAACCCTCGAGAACAATGAGCTCAATGCGACTGTTATGTTGCCCGAGCGCAGTCTGGAAAGGCGCGGCGTTGACCGATGATGGAATGAGTGTGAGAATGAGCCGTGTAGCTACTTCCCTGCGTATGGCTCATGCATCACGTCACTGAAGCCGTCAAGTCAAACTAGGGCGTGCCAAGCCGTCCGCCCGGCGCTGTGTAAGCAATCTGTCTTCCCCGCCCTTGAGCCCTAGCACATGCAACCCCACGGGCTAATATGCAGCAGGCTTTGCTGATTCGCGCTCAGGCCTACTTTTTTGTTATACGGAATGGATTGGGTTGATGGGTTGTATTTTACCTATGGACCGTCTGTATTCTTCACCTGTTCTAAGTGATTTCGTTCTTAATCTGTATACGTGCTCTTTTGAAGCCGCAGGCGGTCCCTTCATACAGTAGTAAACGCTCAAAGACCCAGCGTTAGATAGGCATACTATGTCGATAACAATAGATGTGCAAATACGTTTGTCACCCTGTACCAAGCTGGAATGAATTGATTGTCTTGATTTGACGAGAAACAATGATTACTGTAGACAGTTACAGTCTCGTTCTGGTTCTATCACATGTATAGAATCAGAGATTTGCACCTGTAAGAACGGCGGTACACCGGTACATCGCCTCACACCATAGTAGGCGTAGGCAGCAGGCGTAGGTGAAGGTATAGGTATAGGTAGTTGGTGTAGGTAGTAGGTGTGGGTAAGTGTGAGGTGTTATGGGAGTGGGTGTGGGTGTTGGGCATAGTTAGGTGGATTTCTACCTTGGGTTTATTTGTACTTGTAATGCACCGGTGTACCCTCCGTTTTTACAGGTGCAAATCTCTAATTTCTTGTATAACGCGGCGGCTGGTCTAGTGCGTGGTAGCGTATACATTGAATAGATCCTGCCTTATTAGGGCTGTGGGTTAGTGGAAGTCAATAACACACAAAAATTTCCTTCTCTCATCGAAATCGATATGTCTCACACTTTTCCATCTGGCAAATCCACTTTGGCATCGCAAGGACCATTCTAGACTTACTGTGCCACAGCATCATGGCATCATCAGGGCATTCCTACCAGATCCCAAAGGAAATCCGGGATCAAATTCTGGAAGAACTCCACGATAGGTGCCGCCTAGAAAGTCGTCCGACAGCCGCTTACGCATCCGTATGCCCGCAATGGCAACTATTCTTCGAGGCGAAGCATTTCCAACAGCTTGACTTGACCGTGCAGCGGGTCGCAGATTTTGGCGTGATCGTTGTTGGAGAAAGGACGCAGTTGGTCAGGCACATTCGGTATGACTCTTCGGTATAATCATACCGATTATATACGCCCGACTATCGCTTCTTTGGCCACATGAGCTACAAATTCAATGGTTATATGTACTGACTTCTACCTTAGGCTAGACGTGGGATTCGCGCCTCCGTTCGGCCCGAGCATATCAGCGAATATGGGCTCTTGGGTGCCACGCTATGAAGATGGGACCTTCGCCTACGCAATTGGAACACTGTTTAACTCCTTGGGAGTATGGAAAAGGGTAAATGACGCGGGCTCACAGCGCTTGACCTTGGAAATATGGACCTGCCGCCAGTTTCTCTTTGATCGGCGTAACGATGGTACCTTGGCCCCGATCGAGCGGCCGCCGGCCGCTGTCTATCCCTCGGAGCCCTCGCTTGCCAAGTTGCCAGAGGTGAATGCAGTGACAGTATTACTTCTCCGGCGGAATGACGATTTTGAACTGCATCCAGAAGTATTGCGACAACTCTTGCGAAGATTGCCTTCGTTAGAGAAGATCGGCTACGAACGGCGAGCATTACGTGGGCTTTGGAGTCGAGTCGAGACTGAAAAGTGTGGGTCATGTGTTATAACTAGCAGAAAGTATCATTCTAATGTCCATCTGCAGCCTATGAAGTCATCTTTGAGAACTTGCCGACATCCGTGATGGAGCTCACCGTCTCCAGAGACGCCTTGGACGGGTTCTCCCCTGCTTACTGGCATGGCCCGGAGCTCAGGCCTCGTGTCGACAATCCCTCATCCGGACTCAGTCTGGCCATCGCAAGTCAACAATTACAACACCTTTCCGTGGCCTTCACCATCGATGCGAGGCACTTCTTTCGACCCTCTTGGCCAGAAGTGCCGAACGCGGGTACCAAAATCGCGGACAACGGCGAGTGGAGCAGGTTGAAAACCCTTGCAATTACATCGCAGCTCTTGCGCTCTCCGAGCCAGTCCGAGGCAGATATCAACTTTTTATTAGAGTCTGCAAGCCTGGCAGTGAGGAAGATGCCCAGCTTGCTCACGTTGGAACTATGGAACGGGAATGGCAATGAGCACGGATGCGTCTTCCGTTACAGCTACGAACCTGCCTCCAGAAATGCCTCACTCACCTGGAAAGGCACATGGGCCATCGACATCACGCAGCGTACCGCCCAAGCCTGGAGGGAGACTGTCCGCCAGAAGACCGGTTTCGAAGCCGAAATTCAGTTCGAGAAAATGAAGTTCCATCCGCCACTCCTGACCGAAGCCGTGTCTCTCTTTTTGGACCTACGAGATCGAGCCATTCAAGTTCCTGCCAGAGTAAGTGATTCTATATACCCGCATTTTTTTGGGTTTTCATTCTTGGGCCGACACTGTTTGAAGTACTTCAGTCAAAGGCGTTCAAACCAGCCGTTTTCACCGTTTACTCGACGCTAACCATAAGTCCAGGCATCAATGTATACGAAGTTCTTGAGGATATGAGGCGCGGCTCCATTTGTTCTTCATTGGCGGCAGAGTTTACGGCGGAGCAGAATATGGGAACTAGAAGTCAGCAGCTTTGTAGACCCGGGGCGCGCAAGATCACTGAATAAGAATTCGGATATTCACACCGGCAAAAGCGGAGGGTACACCGATACATTACAAATACAAACAGACCCAAGTTAAAGACTCACCTAACCACGCCTAATGCCTCCACCTAGTACACCTTCCCATAGCACACACTCCTATAGCACACACCTATACCTAATACCAACTATCTACACCTATACCTATTTTATACTTCTTTATATATGTACGTGCGCCTTGTATCTGCAACTTTGTAATCGCAGTCAAGTTTTCCGACGTCGGAGATTTCTGGCGGGAAAGAAAATATAATAAAATAGCATTGCAGGCTTTTGAAAATCCATCACTATGTGAGTAGCGAGCTGCGTCTACTGGTAATCGACAGGAAGGAGATCTCACAGTATCCCCACATATGTCCCTGGGAGCCACCGCATCCCGCTCACCAACATTGTCCCACCCCACAACAATACCCTGATCCTCCTCCACCAGACATTATCTCTTTATAGAGGGGGTGTGCAGCCGAATCCCTCGACATAGGTCCGGCAGCGCGGCAGATCGCTGTTGGTAGAGTAGATGCACTGGTCCCACATGACGTTGCAGCAGTTCGTGACCATGGCGGGCTGGCCGGGGATGGTTCCAGCCATGCACTTGTCATAGAGCTCCTGTCCGGGGAGCTCGACGTTGTTCTGGGCGCTGACGAGGGTTGGCGGCGAGAGCGAAGATGAGGGTAGTGATTTGCATTTTGAAGAGTGGGTGTTGCTGCTAGAAATGTGGGTCGGTAGACCGTCAAGGAATAGAGTTCGGGGTACTTTGGGAAAGTCCAGATGGGGAATACCTTACTTGCTTGATTTCAAATATTAGATGTGAGGATAGAATGGACGGTGATGACGATGAGCAACATAGTCTTCTTTTCTGGGCTTTGCGAGGATGCAGCTTAAGTGTTCCTGTCAATGTTTACCTGCTTGCCTCCAGTGGCTCTGCTGTGCCGTAGTGGAGCGCCGTATAGATACGACAGACATCTCCTGATCTCGTGTGGCCCCTTTTGATTAAATACCATCTGCATCCACACAGCCCGGCTTGGCGGCTGAGAGTAGCGTGAGCAGCACTGGCAACTAAGTGCTTTGTCATTGCTGTCAAAACAGTTCATGTGCGGAAGCACCTGGGCACTTCATGACAAGACGGACGAGGTGATTGATGAGGAGGAAGCCGGATACCTTGATTGAGCTTGCATATGCGGTGTTGTCGTACCAGAAATATTGCACAGAGTAAACAAGCCATGATGCTGAAGTGATGGGTACTTTCTGCGGGGCGCCGCAAACCCCTGCGATGTATTTAATAATTAATTTATACCCCTAAAGCCACTCTACACCTTACAGGTAGTAGGTGTCGGTAGTAGGTGTAGGTAGTGGGTGTAGGTAGACTGCCTACTGCCTACGCCTACGCCTACTACGTTATAGAGTAGTATACCAGTGTACCCTCCGTTTTTACAAGTGTGAATCTCCGATTTCTTTATCAATAGCCACACTCATTTTTCATTGGTGTCATTCTGTATCGGCCGTGTACCAAAGCACTCAGGGGTTGTTTAGTACCTCTATTTCACGCAGTGTTCTAGCAAGGCTTATCTAACTGCAACCGGGTGGTCATTAAAGACTCGAGGTAACTGAAAAAACCTGAGGTCATCGAACTCGGCGTCAGAAATGAACTCGCGCGTGTTCAGATTCAAAGCCCAGTCCACCTCGGGCTGCGCACTGGAAGCAGATGTCCTCGCCCCTGCAAGCGATCCGTCACGCTGCGCGTACATGGCCCTCCCGCCGGTCCCGAGGACGGCGTGCTTGCCGATGAACCTCGCGACCGTGCTCGCGCTCGCTGCGAGGGAGAAAGATCCCGCACACTCCTCCTTGATGGCGCCGTCGCCCCCGTAGGGCGCGGGGACGAGGCGTGTCGTCTGTGGTGCAGTGGGGTCGTAGCCGGTGAACTTGCTCTCCTGCACGACGCGGTCGTCGGCGTGCTCCTCCGCCGCTGTCCCGTAGAGCTGCACGTCGAGGCCGTCGAGGACGTGATCTCTGAGGTACTCGAGGTACGGTGTCCCAGTGATGTTGGTGACGAGGTAGCTTAGCAGCATGATGCCGTAGTTCGAGTAGGAGTAGTCGCTGCCGGGCTCAAAGTCTAGCTTGCGCACCACTTGGTACTCGATTATGTCTCGGATGGTTGCGGCGCGCGTGCCGTTGAAGAGCGACAGTGCTACGTCGCGAAACATGAATGCCACATCGCCTGACCTGTCGCGGTCATAGCCGGCAGAGTGACCCAGGAGGTGATCAACCGTAATGTTATTGGCGCGGGCATCTGCCGGTACGTAGCCCAGCAATGGGTAAACGAGAGTGGAGAGTTCGAGTTTTCCTGCTTCCAGGAGATTATTGATGGCGGCGTATGCGAACATCTTGCTGACGCTTGCGAGCAGGAAAATGTCATCCGGCTGCACAACGGCGCGGTTGCTCTCGGCCCAGGTGTAGCTACGCTCAGCGATCGTCGAGCCGTTGAGGGCAATACCGACCTGCGCCTGGCGCACACCGTTCTTCTGCATCCATGCGCGCATCGTCTCGTCAAAGGCTGCTTTCGTTGCCTCGTTGTCCTGGAAGCCGTTCACTGACCCCGTCGCTGACCACTTGCGGGACTCTGGGCCGCTGTGCTCGGCGAATATGACCGCGAACCGAGCTTTGTCACCTGAGCCACTGCCGTGGAGATCAATGGGGTACAAACCCTGCTCTCTTTGAGAGGCGATCTCGGCCGAGAGCTCGCTTGCGGTCAGGCTGTCCTTGGCCACCCACCTGCCAACCTCAGTATCAACAAATTGTGGAGTGATGATGTGGTCGTCGGATACAAAGAGACGGGATGGACGCCAAAAACGCTTCGCAATCTCAGATCTGTAGACCGTGAGGTAGTCGATTGGGTAAGTTGTTGTCGAGTAGAAAATTGTGGACTGCTGTCTCCCGATGTTCTCGTGGCCCAAGATACAATATCGGGGATCCGAGGACGCGCCGTACATGCTGAAGCCCTTGACGAGCATTTCGACTCCATTTGTGGCATTTTCGTATGCGTACGGACTTGTCATGTCACACTTCTGCGCCCAATTCGTAACATCCAAGTCTTCCATGACTCCCGCATAGGTGACGCTACTGGCCGGTCCCGTCACGGAGATGTGTGTTGAAACGTAGCCCTTCGACTTCCAAGATTCGAACCAGGCATTATAGGTCGCTTCGTCCACATCATGGATGACTTCGAACGGGCTTCCTTCAGACTGAACCCAGACGGCTGCGTAGTTGACCTCTGGGGGTGTGCCGTACGCACTCAGTGAGATCATACGGTACCCATCAGCCGACAACGACTTGACCTTGTCGCCATGCGCGGTGCCAGTGAGGTTGTAATATGTTTGAATCGGTGACGCAGTCTGATTGGCCGATCGACGTTCAGTGGGAACGGCCACAGAGACTGAGCAAAACAATAGGCAAGAGGCCAAGGGGCCTAGAAGCGAGTGAAGGCGCATCACAATAGCAGTCAGAAGCCCAGCGGCCGATGAGACTCCCTGGCAAAGACAACAGCATCGTGGAACGCTGCCGGGACTTGGATGTTTATAAAACGAAAAGGAACTCAACGCACCTCATGCGAACATGCGAAAACCCACATTAAGCTTATAATTAGAGTATTTTAGTCCATGAAAATCATTCAAATACGAGATTAACCCCGTTTATGCCCCACAAGTTGGTCCTCGGCAGACGTCGGTCAGGATCTTGATCCTGGTCGAACAAAAACTCCCAAGGCCAACGACTCCCGCTCTACTGTTACTTCGACATAGCCACGAACGGTGATGGACAAAATGCAAGTGGCTTGTAATTCACCGACATGAGGAACAAGAAGGTCATCGATTTCATGTCCGCTCATTCACCATTGTGAGGACAATGGATGAAAACCCTTGGCAAATGTCGACAGGCATGAAAACAAGGACTCAGGAAATCTTTCGGTATCCATTCATGATGGTCTCTTCCAGAAATTGCCGGCAGCTATTGGATTTGCGTTCAGGATGCCCCAATAGAGACACTGCTGTCGCCATTACCTAACAATAGCTCCTCACAACTTGTCAATGCTATAATGTTCAGGTGAGGCAGATGTGCTATTTGTACCTAGGTAATTGGAGGTATTTCTCAGGACAGCTTGAGATTTTATATCGTACTGTGTTATGGACGATCCGAGATTGCTCATACTCTTAAATGTGTGACAGGGAACAAGGACTTGGAAAAGGTGATCATTGGTAAACGCTCAAGCTACTAGGCCATTCCCCGGGGTGAGCAGACTTTCCCGAACAGGCGGAGCCCTCGACGTCTTGCTCTATACGTTCAGATAGCCTCGAATGGCAAAGACTTACAGCTGATAGCATCGCTGGGTCCGATCACGTCGGCCTGGTCCAGAACAGATTATCGCTGGCACATCCGATCATGATTCGAGGCTGGTGCGCATTGGTGGTGAAATAGACATATAAACCTCACCTCTCCCGATGAGTTCTTCTGAAGGACTGCCCTTCGCTCCGGCGGCGGCAGACATTCATTTGGGGTTTGAGCATACATTCTTTCTGCTCATTCTCAGACACTCTTTTCCCTACGGATAAATCTTAACCAGTAATCATCAACAGAATGCCCACCAAGGCTATTCTATTCTCACTTCTTTGAAGTTCCGCTCTCGCCGGCGCCCTCAACATAGCCAATCTCGGGTCCCGCGCTGGTGATATATGCGGCAAAAAAGGGCACGACCGCGGTGCGTTCAACTACGACTACAATGACAGCGGCAAATTCTCCACCCTCGCCGACTGCTCGAAGCGCTGCTTAGCCAGCTCCAAATGTCTGGTTTACGGTTATGGTGGGAAGGAGTGCATGCTGTTCAGCGTTGCCCTGGCGAACAACTTTGACGCCGATTCGAGCAGCAGCGGCTTGAGAGGCAGCACACCCACGAGCACGGCGCCTGCGTCGACAGTATCCTACTACCCAGGCTGCAAGGCCAGCGATTTCAAGCAGACCTACGAAATCACCTCCCTGAACTGGTTCAACTCCACCAACAACCTCGACTGCGCCGTTAACGGCCAGCCCAACTATCCCAGCAGTGGCAAGGTGTCCACGGGTGTGTTGACACAGCCACCAACACCCCGTGCGACCCATCCAAGCCTGACTCCCCCTTCACGTGCAAATTTGAGGCGTACTGCTCACCCACGGCGCCCTCCGCGGCATTCCAGCCCCCGGGTTACCGCCCGCCCGACACCATCATCTCGATCGCCGACTTCGCCTACCCGACCTGCACCGAGTCCGACCCGATGACGCCCCTAACCGGCGTTGGAGTGCTGGACATCGCGACGATCGGCAATGGCGATGTTAACTGCGGGCCCAAGCACGACTACCTCAACTTCTTTGGCGACAGCAACCCGGGCCGCGAGCAGGGGCGCGTCTTGTTCATCCCGGGGGCCTCGTGTCGAGGTCACCTGGGGCTGTACGAGGCCACGTTCCCGCTCAGCTGCCCGAGGGACGCCGGAGGCAATGCTACTTGCGTGTCTAAGACTCTGCCCGTTGTGGTGTCTCTTACGCGCTTCTCAACTGGCCAGTGTAACAGCTGCTCGGGGTCGCTGGTTCAGTAAAAACAAGGGGAGCGATTGATGCCCTGAGAGGATAATTTCAAGGAGACCTTGGTATTCCGGGTGATGTCGAAGCGACTATAATATAATGCTTTTTCATACAGCTAAAACAACATCATGCCACGTGATCTCTCAATCAGTCCGCACCCTCGCGCCATGGAGTCTTCAAGGATTGTGTCTGCCTAATTCTACCAAATGTCTTGACACATGCAGGTATTTGTAGAGGGCGAATCGGGGTCCAGTGTTAGTCATTCTCAGGACCCAGGAGTTAGGTAAAGTCCCCGATCGCGGGCATGAATGAGAAGGAGGGTCGTTGGAGTGCGTGCTCAGGGGGAAATCCCGGCCGGAGCTGCCGAAATGTGCGGATGCTGCACATCGCTACTCGGGTCCGAGATTCGAGGGCCGATATAACGCCAAAGAAATCGTTTGCGGTGTTCTTGCACTTCCCAAATGGTTTTACAACGGCTCGAAGCACAGCGAGCGGGTGCTGCATCAGTGACCATCCCGACCCACTCTAGTTCCGTCTGCTCGGTGCTCCGTCGCTTCTCCGAGATGTGTGGCAGTTCCGAGCCGGCAGAGCATTCACCCTGGGCGCCGCGTTTGTCCCCCGTTGGCTCAAGCTAGTTACAAGTGTCTCCGTAGGAAGTCGAGCGGGCACCCGATGTGGGGAACGTCGGGTAGCGGAGCGGCAGCGGCAGGGACATTTTATTTACGATGTCCGCGTCGTCATCGTGAGGGGCCAAAAGAATCGCCGACGTTTTTTGGTAAACAACCTTCATTAAGAGCTACTTTGAACCTCAAATCGAGTTTCCAACGTTTTTCGGGCTTCTCTTGGGTCTATGAACAACTCAATTCCATACTTGGGTATCCGTCCAAGCAGGCAACGCGGTCTACATCACCATGGGCGTCAGTAGGGACCTTCACATCGCCATCATAGGCGCCGGTATGTCGTCACTGTTAAAGCTCTCCAGCGACCGTGCTCATGTGTTTCTGACAGCACCATAGGCATGGGCGGCCTGGCAACAGCACTTGCCTTGGCCAAGGAGGGATTCACGCACATCGACGTCTACGAAACTGCCTCGGATCTCGGCTTCGTAGGGGCAGGTATCCAATTAGCCCCCAATATGGCCAGGATACTGGATAGACTTGGGGTGTGGGGACCAATAGCAAAGGATGCCACTCCTCTGAAGGGTGCTAGCATTCGAAGTGAGCAACCATATACCCACCGACTCTTCCCAATGTTGGACTGACTCGGCATTCAATCAGAGGGGCCTACGGACGAAGAGCTCGCATTCTCCGACATGAACTGGATCGGAGATACGTACAGCTACAAACACATGGTCGGCCACCGAGTATCCCTCGCTGGGGAGCTATACGAGGGGTGCAAGAAAGAGTCGGCAATCAAGTTCCATTTCGCCTCGCCCATCACCGAGTTCAAGACCTTCTCGCCCAAACCTACCTTTATCGTCACGCCCAGGAAGGACGGCGGAGACCCGTACACAGCCAGCTGCGACGTGCTCTTCGGCGCAGACGGCGTCAAGTCACGGACCAGAGTAGCCGTCCTCCAAGAGCTGGGCGTGGACGCCAAGGTGGTGGACTCGGGGCAGGCCGCGTACAGGATCATGCTGAAGAGGGAGGACATGGAGAAGGACCCGGAGCTGCTGGCGCTCATCGACGCGGACCAGAGCACGAGGTGGATCGGCGAGAGGAAGCACATCATCGCCTACCCCGTGTCGTCCAAGACGATCTACAACATATCCACCGCCCACCCGGACAGCAACTTCGCCGCCGCGCCGGACGAGACGTATACGACGCTGGGGAGCAAGGAGTCGATGCTGTCCGTCTACTCCGACTTTGCCCCTGTCATCCAGAAGATGCTCAACATGGTTCCAGAGGGCGAGGTCTGCGAGTGGAAGCTCCGCGTCCACCAGCCGCTGCCGACCTGGGTCCACGGCACCACGGCGCTGGTCGGGGACGCCTGCCATCCCACTCTGCCGCACCTGAACCAGGGTGCGGCGCAGGCCATCGAGGACGCGGCGGTGATTGCTGTCGCCCTCTCCAAGACGCCAGACTCCAGCCCGGAGAGCATCAATAAGTCGCTCAAGGTGTACGAGAAGCTGCGGAAGGAGAGGGCCGAGGCCTTGGTCGCGATGGCTGCTGCCAATGGCAAGGAGATGCAGCTGGGCGACGGTGCTGCGGCCGCGGAGAGAGATGCCGCCTTCAAGTCGTTTAGGGAGAGCGGGCAGGGTAAGGTGCCCGACAAGGCGGCGGACAAGGGTGTGTTGAGCTTTATTTACGAGTGGGATGCATCAAAAGAGACGGCGAATCAGTTCGACAGCATTTACAAGAGTTTTTAGGCTCCAATAGTCAATTTTGTCATATTTCACTCGTGTATATGACATCTCAAGTCCTACACTCTGAATACATATGTATGATTGTAGAAGTGCGGCTCTGGTGTATGGTGATGTTGGATGGCATCTCACATTCATCTTTCTCCGCCTTGTCCCGTTCAACGATTGCCTACCTAACCTCGGCAACCTTTCACCACTTTCCGCACCAGAGCTTGTCTGACTAGTATATTCGCTAAGAAGACTTCGGGCTGGCACTGGCTTTGTAGGTCAACGACGCCCATCGTGGAGGCCAAACAGTGCCGGGACCGGCCTAACAGATATGCGCAGCTGGGGCGGGTTGGGAAATCCTCAGCAAGTGTACAACGTGATCTTCCTTGCGATTTCTAACAGGACTGCGTGTTCGGCGTTCCCGGCGCAACTGTGATTCAATAACGGCTACTTAATATACACATCTCATGATCTTGCACCTTGTGGTTCAGCATATTTCGAGGGATTGTCTGTCAGACTAGGACTTCACCTCCAACGTACCGGTACGTACTCATCAACTCCGGCCCGTCTTTAATAGAAGGTTGCGAGGATATCGTCGGCCCACCAAATGAATACGAGGCACCTAGTCCCAAGAACGATGCCGACAAGCCTCAGCCAGTCCACATACCCGGTCAGGTCCATTGAAAATCGCCTCTTCTGACTAAAAACGATCATGTCGGCAACATCCTTTGTTTTGGTTCACATATGACTGATAGCCGCCACAGCAGCACGGCCGGACCTCGATTCACATATCATGTTGACATGCCATAGGGTAGCTGAGCAGGGCGTAGGTCTCAATCTTTGACTCTTTTCGATGACATGCCAATGTACCAATACTGATATATTTTCCAATATGCGTAGTACTGAGATCTTTGTGATCTCAGCCATGTGGTCTGCCGTTGCCGCGGCCGATCCTACTCATGTTGGCCTCCACGCCGCAGCATCTCACGAGTGGACGATTGTCGAGAGCCACTGCTGGTCGTTAGTCTCATCACATCGTTTCTATCACCAATCGGAAATACTGATCAGTAATAAACAACAGTGACACAAAGTACAACATCCGAGCACTGGATCACCATGCCGTGAACTGGGACACCAGCTGCGCCACCATCGAGAAGTGCCTAGCCGCCTGCGAGATTGAAGGATACTGCCTGGCCGGCCTTGAATACGGCCACGAGTGCTGGTGTGGAAACGTGGTCCACGGTGACGTGCGTCCCGTGCCGGACAGCTATTGCAATTTCCCTTGCTCCGGCGACTTTGACGATAACTGCGGTGGATATGGTTTTATGGGGCTATACTTCCGGAAGGGATTCGAGTTCGTCATCGCACCGCCGAAGAACTCCCACAAGTATCCTCACGAGCATGACTACGGACTGCCAGCTGGCCTAAACTAGGGCAATGAAGGAATGGCTGGGCCACGATTTCGTCCACACATATTGGTACATTGAATTAAGGGGTCGGACATGAGATTTTATACACAGAAGTAATATGAGTTCCACAACTTGGCCGCGCCTATGCCATGGGATGGACATCGTTGTCGGGGCACAGGCGTTTCCCATAGAGCTGGCGATCGGGTTTACCTGAGAAAATCGAATGGTTTTCTTATATAGGTACTTCTTATAGATGCATCTGTGTTGTACAAAGTAACCGGTGACGCCAGCGTCTGCCAGCGGCTGGATAGGATCGCGAGTTTTGTCGACACTATGGTAACGGGAGCGATCCTTTTACGAGACAGATTCTATTTCATACATGAGCATCTCTGTTCTCCACCCAAAACCACTTGGACCAATCTTGGGCACTTCCGAGATCTTTTTCTTTGTGCTTCATCTTCAGCATCGGCTGTTCCCCTTTCACGTGTCCTTCAACCCTCGCAGGCAACTCTCGAGATTGAAATGAAGACTCAGCTTTGCAGTTCGAAAACATCAGACCGAAATCTGTCAATGCGGCGGAAAAGCCAGGAGAGTGTGTTCTGGACACCCTGCCCCTGAAGCCACTTGACCCAGCCTCCATATAGAGATGTGATGACCCAGTGTGTTGTTGCATTAGCACACCTTTTTGTCTTCGGCACGGTCATTTTTCATGAGGTGGTCCTTTCAAGCTCACCGGCAGTTGTTTCAGCCTCACGGCTTTTAGAACAGTAGGATCGAGGGCGCAATTTCCTTGCTGACGACGATCCACCGACAATGCGAGCCAAGTTGATGCGCGACAGGGGTTTCTCAGCTGCAGCGCATCCTCTCGCTCCGCCACGCCCATGCGCCTTTCTGAAATCCTGCAGTGGAGGATGCAATGGGGATATCTAAGGCAGCAACTGCCAATGCGATTCCACAACACGAGTCTGATCGTCTCAGTGCCTATTATATCATTCAAAGCTCCTGCATCCTGCCTTTGACCAGCACGATTCCACTTGAAGGCTGTCATCCAGTTCCCTCCAAGTGGTGACCAACTCCTGTCCTCACAACTTTATTCTCCCTACATCCAAATACTTCCAACACAGCCATGTTGAAAAGAGGATTCATACCTCCCGTCAAAGGTGGGGGAACAGGAGGCCTTCGTGGGGCCGGCGACGACATACCTACCCCAAACACTATACCGGGAGGATACCCGAAAGCAGGCTCAGGGACTTCGGGCTCAGACATGCCACGCATAGGCAAGGATGGCGATGGCCCAAATACCTACAAACCACCTGTCATCAGCCAAGGTGACGGTTTATCGTCGCCAAATGAGTACGGAACGGGGTCGGCCAGCTCGTCAACCAACCCATGCGTGCGGAACAAGAACACGTGCGATGACATGAAAGATGTGGCGGAGGAAGTTGTCGACCAGATCATGGACGCTGTTACAAACGCGGCCGATGAAGAGGAGAGCTCGACGGTGAGTTCGGAGCCCACCGCAACAGCATCAACAACAGCACGAAACGTGAGCACAGCCGCGTCCACGCCGACGCCAATGCCGAACCTCAACACGTCCTCGTGGATGGACCTGTACGACTACAGGACCCTCTTCACAGAAGAAGAGTTCGGCATGCTGCAGGAGGACCCTCTCTGCTTCTACGCCAACTTCGGGCGGCTATACGAGAACTACGCCAGCGAATTCCGCACGTCGACCGGGTCCGCGCCGGCGGGCGAGACGAGCACCACAACGACCAGCACAGCCCTTGCCGAGCCCACCACGCGGCCCATGCCGAGGGACGACTATCCCGGGGGCTGCCCCTACCCCGGAGGCTGCGGCGACGGTGATTATGATGATGACCCCGACGCGTCGGCCACCGCAACGGACGAGGCCAGGACGCTGTACCTGAGCTACCTCCCCGACCAGCTGAGGATCGTGTACACGTCGACGCCGACGTCGCTGACGGTGACCGCCACTGCGACGACGACGTGCTCCGGGCTGAGCGGGCTGGGCATCTCCGACTTTGAGACACCGTACGTGATGTTTGGGTATCGGGAGGGGTACGCGCCGACTGAGACCGGGTCTGTGGACACCGCGAGCGAGGTGACGAGCGGCGGTGCGTCTGGACGCGAGGGATCGATGCCGTTGACGGGCTTCGTGGTGCTGGGACTCTTGTGGCTGTCGAGGTTGGTTTGAATACATAGAGGAGGGCAGCTAAGGGGCGATAAGGTGATTCTAAGATACCCATATGCAGAGCGACTCTTATCTATATACAACAATTCAATGCTCGTATTGACCAAATCGAATTGATTCCCATGACCAAATCTGTAGATAGATATCAATGCCAACAGGGGGGCTTGATCAGCAAGTGAGCACGGCTTATCATCATCCTAGAACAACGGCCGAGGCAGCTAGGTGATTCGCCGACTTCCGAATGAGGGGCTCATTTGTGCGAGCAGGGCAAACCCCTCCGGCGTGACCGCGGCTCTTTGCGCCCTCTCGTGGCGGTTTAGGCCGTTTCGGTGCAGGCGTGGGAAGCTTGGCCGGATCACTCCTTGTGGGTGCAACCACACCCGGCCGAAAGCACGCGCAGCTAATAAACAATCTTCAGACACCGTGACACCTCAAAGCCAGCCAGTGTCTTCTCGTTGATAAATGTTTTTGTCTACCAACGCCCACACGTGCTCACCTGCCTAAGAGAGCCCAAGATCCGGAATTCTCCAGCTGCCTATTGCTTGAGCAAGGGAGCCTGGGGCACAAGCACAAGGGTGTATCTGTTGGAGAAGGGCGGAAGGGGACGATAACGCGCTAACACTGGCTCCTTTGTCCCGCCGTGATTAAACTCAAATCCCCAAGCACTGCAAAAGAGTTCACAGAATACCACAGCCGGCTTACAGCTCCTCAGCACTGTCGTCAACCATCGTTATGCTGGAATGGATCATCAGAGGCTCTGAATTGTTCCCAGCATCTGAGTGAGACATCCACCCGATCATTGGGGAAAATTTGATCCTGGGCCCTTGACTCGTTGGCGCTCAGTGCTCATCTCTTGTGCCTTCCGGATGCGGAAAAGCTACTCGAGTGGCAAGGCCTGGGGAAGCAGGGATCGCTGCAGGACTGCAGGTGCTAGGACGCGCATGCATGCGCAGTGAGACCAGCGTCGCCTAGCTCCTGGGCCGAGACTGGTCCGCACCTGGGGCGCTGGAGAGGAACCGCCTTCTAGAAGGATTCCTCCAGGTCCAACCGGGCAGCTGCTGGGACCGCCGGCGACGGTTTAGCCTCCCCTGTTGACGAGATACGGACAGACGGATTGGCCAACCACGGCCGAAACCGCCATGATTGACAGAGCCGCTAGAAGCCGTGCAACGTTGGGTCGGACGGTGAAGGGGGGCCAACAAGTCGTCCGATTCCGACACCGAGTGGCCAGCCTGTGCTGATGGACTTTCAGCGCCGTCGATTGAGTAAAAGTCCTTCCCCTCGACAAGCCTTGGACAAACCTTGGGAGGCTTGAAGGATCTTGGAGAAGCCGAGGAGACGAGAGATAGAGGAACAAAAAGATACCAGTCGGGATGCTGGGCCGGCATGAAACATCCGAGCCTCTCACAAGACATATGCTTATCTGCCAGTGCGGAATCTCAGTCGTCTTCCTTGCTGTCATCTCAAGGCTCCGTTCAGCCCGTATCTGACACCAACTGTCAGTCTTGTCTGTTCGTCGCAAGGTCTTATCGAGATGCCCCAGTCTGGCCTCCTCCACAGGCCGGACCACAAACTCAATCTGGCATCTTGGCACCGCAGCTCAGCGCAGGCCTCCCTGCTTGGGGCCGGGCCAAGCTTTCTGTTTCTGTGGCATTGTGTACCCCTCGCCCCCCAGCAGGCTGGCGCGGGAGTGGGATGGGGGGTGGGGTGTGACCTTGGAGCCGACAAGTTGGGTTCGATAGAGCCGACCGGGGTGAACCTACATGCCAGCGGCGATATAGTCCTTGGCGTTGATCTAGAATGCGACCAATCTGCCCGCCTGCCAGGCCCCGCCGCCCATCTTTGCTACCTTTTACTGTGTACCTGGGTCAGCAAAGACATAATTATAATAAGATGGGGTCGTCCCTGGGATGGATACACCTGCTGCCCGCGTCCTGCTCCTCCACATGCCGTTGCTCTTGCATGCCTTGAACCTACCGTTCCTTTGGATCCGCGCTCGCGCTTCCCCACGTCTCTAGGCCCAAGACCGGCTCGGCATCTAGCACGGCTGTACGGCCTTCAAAGGTGGTTACCACCGTGTACGACAAGAGCGCGGGGCCAATCTAGACGTGTGACCGTCGAGTGGTACAGCCCTTAGTGCAGACTTCGGCTCAACCTGAAGACACTGCCCGGCTCCAAGCTTGTTCTCCTCAACGCAGTCTCTCCCACAAAACGCAGACATGAGCTCCAAAGACTCGTCAGGATCGACCAAGGGCTCCTCCCACGACGCCACGATGAGCGCCGGCAGCACTGTCGCCGCCACACCCGGCGCGGGCCACAACAGCTCGGCCCAGCGGGACGTCTATCCCAACCCGGATCCGGCCCTGGATATTTCCAACGAGCACCACCACCCGCACATCCACCACGGCGCCGCGGCGGTGCCCGACGAGAAGGACGATGTCGTCTACGCCAAGGCCTCCGACAAGTACACCGGAGACTCGGCCGCCCCCGACTACAAGGTGCGCCGGATGGGCTCCAACGAGGACGAGGAGAGCGGCCGCATCGGCCATATTGTCGACGACGAGGACGACGAGGGCGGGCCTGCGAAGAGGTGGTCGATGCAGCGATTCTTCCAGTGGTTTAAGAGATTTTATCGGACTAACAGATGGGCCTTCCACATTTTCTACTGGGCAATCTGGACCGCGTGAGTACCGCCCGATATAAGCACTTGGGTGCTCGTGCTTGCATGCTGTTTTGCTTCGCTCGCAGTGGTGTCTGTGTCTGTGAGTGTGGGTGTGCGTGTGTGTTATGCAAATGCTGATCAGTGCATGATGACAACCAGCTGGTGGATCTACGGCCTCGTTTTCCACCGCAACGACAGGAACCTCGGCTGGCTCAAGCCGTCGCTGGTGTATATCGCCGTCACCATCCGCCTGGTCACGTTCCACGTCCCCATCTCGGTCGTCATGAACCCGACGAGGGCCGTCTACCGCCACACGCTGTACCGCGGGTACGAGGCCATCCCGGCCAAGCTGCACAAGCCGCTGGCCGCCCTCGTCACCGTCGCCGTCTTCCTCGTCGGCTCCATGGTCCCCGCCGAGACGGGCGAGAACACGCGCGCCAACAGGGCCGTGTCGCTGTTCGGCCTGGTCGTCATGATCGTCCTGCTGACCCTCACCTCGCGCGACTGGAGCAAGATCCCGTGGCACACCGTCATCGGCGGCATGCTGACGCAGTTCGTCATCGCCGTCTTCGTGCTGCGCACCCAGGCCGGCTACGACATCTTCGCCTTCATCTCCGAGATGGCCCGCACGCTGCTGAGCTTCGCGGCCGACGGCGTCGAGTTCCTGACCGACGACACCGTCACGGCGCTGACGTGGTTCCTCACCGGCGTCGTGCCGCCCATCATCTTCTTCGTCGCCCTCGTCCAGCTGCTGTACCACGTCGGCCTGATCCAGTGGTTCGTCGGCAAGTTCGCCACCTTCTTCTTCTGGACGCTGCGCGTGTCGGGCGCCGAGGCCGTCGTCGCCGCCGCCACGCCCTTCATCGGCCAGGGAGAGAGCGCCATGCTGATCAGGCCCTTCGTGCCGCACCTGACCCTCGCCGAGATCCACCAGGTCATGACCTGCGGCTTCGCCACCATCGCCGGCTCCGTCCTGGTCGCCTACATCGGGCTCGGGCTCAACGCCCAGGCCCTGGTCTCGTCCTGCATCATGTCCATCCCGGCCTCGCTCGCCGTGTCCAAGATGCGCTACCCCGAGACCGAGGAGACCCTCACCTCGGGCCGCGTCGTCGTCCCCGAGGACCAGGAGCACAAGGCCTCCAACTCGCTGCACGCCTTCGCCAACGGCGCCTGGCTCGGGATAAAGATCGCCGGCATGATCATCGCCACCCTGCTGTGCATTATCGCCTTCGTCGCCCTCATCAACGCCCTGCTGAGCTGGTGGGGCCGCTACTGGTCCATCGACGGCCCGCCCCTGACCCTCGAGTTCATCCTCGGCTACCTCCTGTGGCCCGTCGCCTGGCTGCTCGGCGTCCCCGCCAAGGACGTCTACAACGTGGCCCAGCTCATCGGCATGAAGATCATCACCAACGAGTACGTCGCCTTCAACAGCCTGACCACCAAGGCGCCCTTCATCGACATGTCCGAGCGCTCAAAACTGATCGCGACCTATGCTTGCTGTGTAAGTAAAAAACCCAATCAATGTCCCCCAAAGACCTCTGAAGGCAGATGTAATTAAGTGTCTGGTGCTGACCCTTCGCTCACGTACAGGGCTTCGGAAACATTGGCTCCCTTGGAACACAGATCGGTGTCCTGTCGCAGATCGCACCCGGCCGAGCAGGAGACGTCTCCAAGGTCGCGCTGTCTGCCCTGTTCTCCGGGGTCCTGGCGACGCTGACCTCGGCCAGTGTTGCTGGCATGTTGTTCACTGACGGCGTGGGTGGCGCTTAGACGTAGGCCATCTCTCTCCTTCCACGAGAAGATGGGGAAAGGTGATGAGGCGACGAGAAAAAGTGAAAACTTTATAATACATCTAGAAAACAAATGACATGAATATCCTCCCGAGCTTTATTGCACTCCTCGTCTTTCAGCTGATCTTGGCATCCCCACCGTAGTCCTCTCACCGGATGAGTCACTGGCCTTGACAGGTGCCAAGTATGTGACCTAGCGTCAGTTCCACTGCCTTGGCGTTTGCATGTTCGTCTGCGTTTGCTTTCCTCGGTGGACAGGTATCTTATGTATAACTCATTGCTGAGTGGAACAACATTCAACACTGCTCGCCATACACTTAGGACAATGTGACGGTGATAGCTTGACCACTCTTGAGGACAGAACTTTGGGCATGATATGAGTTGGTTCCATCTATCATATCCCTCTCTGTACTTCTAACCCTGCTTCCTACCCGTCTTCGGGGCCCGCTGTCGCTCACTAGGGCAACCTTCTTGAACACTCTCATACTCCTTCGATGTTGTGGAATTCGGCATGGAACTGTCGACTGACCACCTAAAGTGTCTTTCTGACAAGTACTTCAATCATGAACAGCACTCTAGTGAAAAGCTTCAAGATGGTCCATGTAAGTCATGCTCCATGGAAACCTCGTTTTCAGAAGCAAGGTCATACCGGAACACCTAAGATATGTCATGAGGAAGTCCTCGAGATCGTACCCGTGGGTGTCATGTTATCTTTTTCATGAAAACTTCACCGAGATATGTGACAAGTGAAAGAGCGTTTCTTACCGTGGAGATGCAGTGTAACGGAGTACTTCCTTTGCAACTACTCATTGCGTCCACGATATGATATTGGCCTCCTAATCCACGGATTGCCCGATATCTAAAGCCTGGACTTATTTCATTGATGCGAATCAAGTATATATGTAACCATGTGACCTTGTAGACAGTCTGTGGTTGACTTTCTAGACCCCAATCATCCCACAGTTTTTGCCGTAGCCTTTAATTGCCGCCGCGGATCCATGGGGGCGACATCAGGCTACCTATCCAATGTAGAAAGTCTTCTTGGAGCACATTGGACCAAGGTCCATGGGAGGATTGCAGTCCGCTCGTATGCTGACGTCGAAAAAGTTTTGTGTATCACACCAACAGTGTAGATCGTTGGGGGCTTAATCGTTAATGACACTGGCAACCTGGTTCAGCCTCGTGACTCCAAATTCCCTCCCTAGATCGCCGGTTGAGCTGCTGGGGATTTACCGTATTTATTGGATGAGAGGCCACCAGCAGAAGCGGCAGAAATGGGGTGCTGGCTGAAGTTCCAGGGCTGATTGCTGCTTTGTGCCACAAACACCCAGAACTGATCATGCAGCTTATTGTTACATACACTGTCACATTACTATTCTAGAGTCACCCACCTCCTCACTCGCTTTTCAGCTGTCTCATTAAGATCTCCGGCTCCCGAATACAACAGTGGGCGCGTAATTTCCTCTCTCCGTCATTTTGTTCTGACTCTATTGCCCCGTTCCGCTCATGATTCACACCTGCCAAGACCCGACATGGAATTCAGAGTTTTCCGGATCGCAGACCAAGGCGCATTATTTGTAGTTGCTATATTCTGCGCCTTGAGCTCTGTTGCAGCACTTATCCTCCGCTTCGTGGCCACTCGTCGCTCCAACCGCAAGCCTGGCGCAGAAGACTGGTTTGCCCTAGTGGCCGTATTGCTGTTTCTCGCCGGGGCCGGTTACAGGCTCTATTGTAGGACATCCCTTCTGTCAGAAATCTTTCCCCTTTGGAGCATGACGAACCATATCCATGATCGGTCTGCTCATGTGCGTGACTAGGTCTCGTGATCATCAATGGTCGCAGTCTGGACCTGACTCTTGATCCAGACAGCTTCGAGAAAATCTTCAAGGTGTGTATGCTTGTTCTCAGAGCCATGTCTCCGGCCCGAAGACTTCCTGCTAACTTTCTTGTCCTCTCAGATGATATTTGCCTCTACCATTATCACAATGCTGGACCAGACCTTCGCCAAGCTCAGCGTTTGTGCTTTGTATCGTCGCATTTTCGGCGTGAACCAAGTCTATAGACGCTGGGTGTACATTCTAGCTGCAGCTCAGTGTGCGACCTGCTTTACTCTAGTGTGCATGCAAATTCTTCTATGCCGGCCTCTCCACAAATTCTGGAACTGGTCAGCTCCTGGGCAATGCATGCCATGGACGACGATCCTTCTCGCTACAGAGCCTCCGAACTCACTTGTTGATTTCGGGCTTGTAGCGCTCGCTATGGCAGTTATTCGGCCCATGCAGCTAGATTCAAAGGCAAAATGGAAGCTGCGTCTCCTCTTCGGCCTCGGAAGCCTGTAAGTACCCGAAGAAGACCACCTTGTCTCTGACCGTACCACGTGAGACACCACACCGGCTAACGCTCTGTGAGTGCTGGGGTGTATGGGTTCATCAAGATTGGACTTTCCTACGACCCTGATCCGCTTCGTAAGTGAAAGCCCTCTGTCGACACAGCGATGTCAATAGCCTGACTACACGACTGCAGAAAGCGTGTGGTCGCGATGCTGACTTGAGTGATGATTCGACCTCCAGATGTGACCGCCTCGCTTAGCATTTGGGGAGCAGTACACTCGTTGATTGGTATTGTCTGCTGCTGCGCACCTGTCTGTGGGAGTCTGCATCCCTCAAGACTTTGGAGTCGTATTGCCTCCAAAGTCAGCGCACGCAGTCCGTGGTCGAATCCCAAAGACAAGAAGAAAAATTCAGCCTTGCAGTCTGGGCCAAGGCAAAATGCTTCACTCGATCCATATTTCCAAGGAGAAGGCTGGTTCCAAGCCAATGATTACACCGGGAGTTGCCCTTGTCTTGTTACCAGTGATGCGCGGCGTGGTCCATCCTACAGCAACAAAGGCAATCCCGAGGGTTCAATCCAAGTCGACAGACGTGTGGACGTTGACTATCCTATAATGTACCAGGTGTCTGACCAAGAGAGCCTAGATTGCCTCCTGGAGCAGGCGAGACTTTTGAGGCCTAGTGCACCTCATCTTCGTGCCTCCAGAGTGCCGACAAATATCTAAAGGGCGAAGGACACACGCCAGCTGGTTCGAGATAGCTGGAAAATGTGCTACTGGTCGGCATATTTCTATTCCATAACTTATATACTTTCGCCTGTCTTAGTCAACCTTTTGATCGATTGCAAGTTGGCTGGATTGCTGTTGCCTTGCAATTCTTTTGACTTTAAGGGTTACTGTGGAGCGAAGTAAGCTGGACAGTAGGAAGCTCAAGCTCGGATGGAATATGGTTGGACGTCTTCCGGTGTCGGTGGGGACGGACTAACACTGTTTAGCCGAGGCCATGCGGAAAACTGTTATCCGGCCCAGAAGATGGCCATCCGTGGTCGTCCCCCTCACGCTTCCACCATTTTTTAAGATTTGACGAATTATCAAGGTTATATCCAAGATGGCACCAAAAATTCTCATCTTTGGGGCTGGCAGTATCGGTGGAGTATACTCGTACTTACTGTCTCGCGCGGTGCCAGCCGCCAATATCACCGTAACATGTCGGTCCAACTACGACGCCGTCTCGAAGAACGGATTTACCGTGAACTCGACTCTCTGGGGCAAAGGGCTCAACGTCAGGCCATCGGTTGCAAGAAACGTCGAGGAGGCAGTTAAAGCCAATTCAGGTAATCCCTTTGACTATGTCATCGTGACTAGCAAAGCTCTCAACACCACGCCGTCGACGGCAGAGCTCATCAAGCCGGCTGTGACATCCGGCACAACGACCATAGTGCTCATCCAAAACGGAATAGACACCGAGAAGCCATTCACAAAGCTGTTCCCGGAGAACCCAATCCTGACCACGGTCGTCTACCTCCCCGCCACTCAGACCGAGCCCGGCGTAATTGAGCACCAGGAGGTCGAGCTGCTGCACATCGGCACGTACCCAGCATCCGCGCCCCAGCAACACAAGGCCGCGGCAAAGGCCTTCTCGGACCTCCTGACGGCCGCAAAGGCCTCATCAAAGGTCCACGACGACGTCCAGACCGAGCGCTGGTCGAAGCTCATCGTCAACGCGTCGTGGAACTCGATCTGCGCCCTGACACGGTGCCGGGACCGACCCTTGCTGGACGTGAACAACCAGTCCGGCAGCTTCAAGGATTTCGTCAGGGGGGTGATGCTCGAGATCGCGGCGACTGCCCAGGCGTACGGCTATGCGGACATCAACGAGGAGCTAGTCGACTACCAGCTGCGGCGCGCGTCTGTTCGGCAGCTGCCGGGGATCCAGCCGTCGATGATGGCCGATGCGCTAGCCGGCAGGAACATGGAGGTTGATGGCATTGTGGGGAACACCGTAAGGCTTGCGAAGGGAAAGGGCGTCCCAACACCGATGCTCCAGACCATTTACTTCCTTGCGACTGGGCTTGACACGAGCTTCACGATGGCGAGGTCATGAGCGGCGCGCCGCATATTTGGAACAAGATGGACAGCGATAGAAGTTACATGATCATAGATGTACAATAGAGAATTGCTCACCTTGAAACTCAAGTCTAATCGAACTTGAATTGGCATGCCATCATCTGAATTGGGCTTTCATGTCCAGAGTCATCCTCATCGGCATGAAGTGCTGAGGGAGCGCGGAAGGTGTGGCCCATTGATTCAACGTCATAATCCGTCCACCGTCACTCACCGTCGTCATATCGCCGTGTGACGGGCACTATGGCAACGACATAAACCCGGCATAACTGCGTCCTTGACTTCAAACAAATCGGATTCAATGTACAGGATGGAAAGCGCGTGGCAAGCAGCACACGTGAGACTAAAGAGCGTGCACCTCTACAAGATGGAACTCGACAATGTTTTACCCTCCAACTTTGCATCTATTTTTACTGCAACTGCTGGTACTGCAGGCTTTGCGATGTGTTTCCAACCGAATGGGTATCGATCCCGAGGCAGCGCGATATCTAGCTTAAAACAAATTTGTATGACAGCGCACTTTGAAATTAGACTGTAGGCAAAACCCACCAATATCAAAGATCGGACTGAAACACTTCCTAGCTCAAGACTTCAACTCTGCCCCATCCTCGACTTTCTTTACTTCAGATATGGTGCCTTCCCGACTGCTGGAGGACTCCACAGGCGTGACAGATTTGTCCTTCCCACCAAGCCTGAGACCTTTGAGCACGATAGAGATTTGCCGCCTTCCGTCGATGATGGGGAAGAACCCAGCCACCAACATTGTCCCCCAGACCCAGATGATGGATATGACCACCCAGGCGGCAAAGAACTGGCGGCTGAAGATGTACTTGGCAGCGTACATCGGTAATGGCCACAAGACCCAGTGGCCAAGGAAGGTAGCGAGGGCCCAGGCGCTCGCGATGACGCCCCAGTGCTTGAGGCTCGCCCGGTCATCAGTATACGATGAGGGAGCGTCCACGTGGGACTCGGGCACCCTTGGGTTC
The DNA here is from genome assembly GCA_038088505.1 of Diaporthe velutina. NCBI lineage: Eukaryota > Fungi > Ascomycota > Sordariomycetes > Diaporthales > Diaporthaceae > Diaporthe > Diaporthe velutina. The sequence goes on along the minus strand of JBBWSJ010000070.1, from coordinate 152,913 downwards.
TGCGCCGTGTTGTGGTTGTCGAACAGCAGCCTCTCCTTCCGGAACTCGGCCCAGTCATAGTTGGCCGGGCGCACCAGGGATATCACGACAGAGTAAAGAGCCGGGCTCAGCGCCGAGGCCGTGGTGCCGTAAACGCAAGGCAGGGTCGCGCCTGTCGAGACGATCGAGATCTCGCCGTAGAACGCGTGCGCGGAGCCCAGCCAGACGGCCAGCCCCGTGGCGAGGCCCAGAAGCGGCGAGACGACGGCGGCGACCCTGGACTGCTTCCTCCAGAGGATGGTGAAGGTGGTGGGGAAGATGCCCGGGCAGGTCAGGACCCCCAGCATGTACAGCGTCCAGCCGAGGTCGACGCTGCCGTAGTACAAGGCGGTTGAGAAGGCGGCGGAGAAGACGCCGAAGATGACGACGCCGATGTGGCTCCAGCGGATGACGTCGCGGTCCGTGGCGGCCCGGTTGAGGTACTGCCGGTAGATGTCGAAGGTGATTATGCTCGAGACGGCGATGACCTGGGCCGAGATGGTCGATGTCACCGCCATGAACGTGATGAGGAGCACGGCGGCGGCGCCTCCTTTGCCTGCGATTGCGACGGCCGCGTACGGGAGGACGAGGCCGTTGGATATCTCCACTGTGGACATGCGATCTGGGTATGTTGGGAAACGGGGAGACTGGATTGCCTCGAGGCCGAGGGCGGAGAGGGACATCAGCGTGCCAAGGCACCATGGGATGGCGAAGTAGGCTATTCCTCCGACGATATACCCTGGAACTACGGCTTGCGGTGCGGCACTGAATGCCTTTGTGAAGAAGCCGGTATCCATGATGACCAGACCAAAGTTGGCCAGGATGTGGATGATGCCGAAGAGGATCGCCTTGAGGAGGGGGTAGTACAGATTAGCCACAATTCTCGTCACCACAGTAACATATTTTTACAGACTTACATCTTTGCTTGCCATTGTCAAGTAGGAGCCGTTATGGTTTCCGGCGACTGGATGAGCCTGCCCGGCCTTGACGACGAGATCGAAGAGATGACCTGGAGAGGATATCTCGGGCACCGAGAACGTCGCTATGGTGAAATAGCAAATGATTATGGTTATAATAAAGGTGTGGAAATAGTCTGTCAAGAAGGTGGCCTTGATGCCACCGACAAATGTGTACAGCACAACACTCGCCGGCAGCAAGAAGATGGCGGCTACCACTGGCATTCCGGTCCTGAATGATTATCAGTTCAGACCAATTAAGCAGCATCCAAAATTGGAGAAGAACTTACAGAGCTGATATGGCTGCGCTTGCTCCGAGCAACATATTTGCCACGGCAATAATGTTGTTGATGAGACAAAGTGCGATCCAGACAATGTGTGCAACGTTGCCATATCTAATACGGACAATTTCCAGGAGCGTGTGGGCTTCTGGAATTCGCATCTTGCATGCAATTCCCAGCACCGCAAAGAATACTATCATGGGGGAGCATCTAGGAAATGTGGTTAGAATTGTGGGTGACAGGCTCTTCAATGACTGGCTCAGACTCACCCAGCAGCAAACCAGAAGGGACCCGCAATCCCATAGTTGTATCCGACGAGAGTGCTCCCCAGCATCGCCGTACTCCACAGCCAGCTTGATATTACTGCTGACGCTGTCAATCCGGTGCCAACCTTGCGGTTCGCAGTCATAAACATTTCAGTCGTCCTGTTGTCTTCGCCCACTGTCCTCTTGAGGAGGTAGGTGACAAAGATCATGATGAATGCAATGAGGAAGCCGATAAGCACGACAACCACATATCCAACAGCCCGGGGCAGAGGAGGCTCAATCGAGCCACTCGCCGCGGCGCGAGAGATTATCGAGCTCATTGTTGAATATGCAAGGCAGCCTGGAGTAAGAGGGTGACAGTGACGATCGGCAGAGACACCGCTGCAGCCAGCCGGCTGTCGCGAATATTTAAAGAAATACTAAGTCTACGATACTTATCGGGGGCTCAGAATTATTCCAAGGAACAGTCAATCTACCAAACATGTGCACGACGTAAGTTTGCGGCCCCACGCTGCCGGGTTCGCAGCGGCGATGGTGTCATCGTGCCTAACATGGCATCTCAGCATAGTCACAGTCCGGTGTTATGGCTAGCGAGATGCCATGAAACAGCTTTTTCCAAGAAACACAAAACAAATGACATAGTACCGAGTTGCTGGGTCCATGGGCGTGGGGTAGGTTGCGACGGCAGACTGAAAATGGTTGAGCGGGTGGGATATCAAATTGCGACTCATTAGGCTCGATGACGCGAAAGCGGCCGGCCCTGTTGCCATGCAGCTCCTGCAGCCGATCTCATGGATCAACGACCTTTGTAACCACCACAAATCTGTCACTAGCTGCGCGTGCGGAGCTCGATCGGTAAAATGCACGTGGGGTAGCTCGGACATGAGGGTTCTGGCGAGTTGATCCCGTCGTGATGAAAAGGGCTCGAGTTTCTACCCAAAGCTGAGGCTCAAGCTCTTCTTTTCGTCTGGCCCTTATCTTTCAGGAAACTCTGGACAATGGCATCATCCACCCCTCAATCGAGCAATGGAGCGTCGGGCTCCGGCCCGGGCGCCAAGAAGCAGCTGATCATCAATGCTTTTGTCGAGTCCTGCAGTGGCCATCAGTCCCCTGGGCTTTGGAGGCATCCCCGTGACCGGTCCTCGGACTTCAACAACATCAAGCACTGGGTCGAGCTGGCCCAGTTGCTGGAGAAGGGCCATTTCCATGGCATGTTCATTGCTGATGTGCTTGTAAGTGCTGTCATCCTGTATAACAAGCTCAAAATTCTAATTATATTTATGAAAGGGCTCCTATGATGTATACAAAGGCCCGCGGAACCCCGACCCGGCTGTAGTATCAGGGGCACAATGGCCTGTCAATGAGCCACTCGCTGTTGTCCCTGCCATGGCGGCAGCGACAAAGAACCTTGGCTTCGGTGTCACCCTGGCGACGACCTACGAGCAGCCGTACCATCTTGCTCGGAGGCTGAGCACGGTCGACCACCTGAGTGGAGGCAGAGTTGGCTGGAACATCGTTACTGGCTACCTGGACTCGGCCGCGAGGAACCTCGGCCATACTGAGCAGCCAGTGCACGACGAGAGATATGCAATCGCCGAGGAATACGTCGAGGTGATGTACAAGCTTTGGTAAGTTGACTTACAGTTGCCAAGATTAATAAAGACAAGCCGAAGGCTGACACGCGGGACTCAGGCAGTCGTCGTGGCGCGACGACGCAGTGAAGCTGGACAAGGAGAAGGGCATCTACACAGACCCCAAGCTCGTGCGGACAATCGACCACGTCGGCAAGTACTACACCGTCCCGGGCCCGCACATCTGCCAGCCGTCGCCGCAGCGTACGCCCGTCATCATGCAGGCCGGGACGTCAAAGGCAGGCAAGACGTTCGCGGCGCGCCACGCCGAGGCCATCTTCGTCGCGGGCCACAGCCCCAGCGTGGTGGCCAAGAACATCGCCGAGATCCGGGCCATGGCGCGCGACGAGTTCGGCCGCGACGCAGGGAGCGTCAAGTTCCTGGCCATGCTGTGCCCCATCATCGCGGACACGACCGAGGAGGCGGCGGCCAAGTACAAGGAGTTTGTGTCGTACGGGTCCGAGGACGGCGCGCTGGCGCTCTTCGGCGGGTGGACGGGCATCGACCTGGCCAAGTACGGCGACGACGAGGAGCTGCGCCACGTCGAGTCCAACGCCATCCGGTCGGCCGTCGAGTCGTGGTCCAAGTCGGTCCCTGGGGTCCCCAAGTGGACCAAGCACACCGTCGCCAACCACATCAAGGTCGGCGGGCTCGGGGCCACGGTGGCGGGCACGGCTGAGGAGGTCGCCGACGAGATGGAGAGGTGGGTCGGGGAGGCTGACGTGGATGGGTTCAATCTGGCGTATGCCCTCATGCCCGAGACCTTTGAGGATGTAATAGAGAAGCTGCTGCCTGTCCTGCGTCAGCGGGGGCTGTTCTGGGACGGGTATGCGGTCGATGGCGGGACTTACAGGGAGAATCTGTATGGCAAGAAGGGCCTTGCGCGGCCTGCGCCAGACCATGCTGCCGCAAAGTATCACTGGAAGGCCGAAGGCTAATCTGCAATTTGAAATTAAAGCTTGAGATTGCCATTGTTTGTTCACACCTATGTTCCATTTGCGGAAACTCAATCAAATAAATAATTCAACTATCAATCTACCTGTGTGTTTACTAGAAAGGTTAGTACACCGACCATCAGCCACTCGAATCCACTCCAAAGCACAAGAAAGAGAGCGGAGTAAAAGGACAACGCCCGTCAGCTGGCCTACTCAGCCTCAGTATTTCCTTTCTCGCCATGCCAGTCTCGTCGCCTCCTCGCGAGCCCCCGGAGCCAGCCGCCAATAGACAGGACTCAGCTTGCCGTTTTCCGGCACATACTTTTCGCAAAGGTCGCTAATTTCTGCCAAGACTCCCGTCGTCCGATCCCTCATGCGGCGTCTGCCCTTCTCCTGAAGGAGCTGAGGGTACTGGGCGTTGATGTAGTCGGTCAATTCGCTCGAGTGAAGCCACCGGCCTTCAGGAGCAGCAAGAAGAGCTTGGAGAGTCATCGCCTTGTGGGTGTATGGGATATCGGAGACTGCCTGACCAGATGGCTGTGGAGAAGCAGGCGGCTGTCCAGCCTGCGTAATTCTCCACGCCAGGAGGATTGCGGTGTCGCGAGCCCCTTCAGCTAGTCGCCAACGGTTAGGGTTCACTATGGTGTCTCTTCCCCCCACTGACCGTTCCAGATATTGGGTGTTCCTTCTCATGATCCTATATGCTTCACTCCGGCAAACCCGGTCACCTCGTGCCTCAAAGAGCTGAGGGCATTTGTCCTTGATATAGTCGGCTACATCTCTCGCGCTCAGCCATGCGCCCGTAGGGGCGGCGAGGAGAGCTTGAAAGACGAGTGACTTGAGGCTGTATAGGATCGCGGGAGGTGTGTCATCCTCGTGAGAGGGCGATTGCGTAAGAGATAGCCGCTGATCAGGAAGTGAGTCTCGAGCGGGTGCCGGCTGCTGGACAGGAGCCGGCTCCGGTATACCAGAGGGTTCTGCGTCGAGACTGGCCCTGGAGCGCGCCGGTGTGACACCAACGGGCCGTGGTTCAATCCTTCGGTACGGGTGGTAGCGGTGGACCACAGGGCGGGCGGGTGTGACACCAACCTGCTGTGTCTCGGGTCTCCGGTCTTGGTGGTGGTGGTGGACCACAGGGCGGATATGAGTGATTATGCAGTCGTCGTCCTCTGTATCCGGATCCACGTTCTGCTGCAAGTGGCGGGTGTCCTGCGAAAGCATCAACAAAGCTAGAGCTGCCTGCATAGCGTCGTGATCGACAGGCGAGTTCATCTTGGGAGTGAAATCACTTACCTGATGCTTCCTTCGTTCTGCTCAAGCTCAATCTTTCTGTGAAAACTTGGGCTTGTTAGTGGAGGAATTCAAGATTGCTGCCTTGTGGATGGTGTCGAGCAATTCCATCAAGCTGGGTGGATCCTGAGGACTCAACCTACGAGCATTTTATAGAGTGACGACTCTTCACCATGTCACGATGCTAGGCACTAAAGACAATGCCATTGTCTTCATTCTCATCAATGACTTTGTGCCTCTAAAATGGCAGCCTGGGGACCCATTTGGTTGAACACAAAGGGGATACGACGGCACTTGGTCTCTGCCGAAGTATCCCGGATGAGGACTTTGTACTTGGGTTTGGTGGCTGACCTGCTTTGTGTTGACCAAGCAATTTTCTTTATCTTCTACATTGAGACAAGTACTTCCTAGCAAGTTTCTTGAAACGTATGGGCTGTGCCACGAAGCGGTAGAACTCTTGAAGCAGCGACGACTTCGTGTTCCGGTTTAAGACGCAACCTGATCGAGAAACAGTCGAGTACCTTCGAGAAACCATTCTATCCATTATCATGATTATCAGCTATTTCGGAAGAGCGTACTGAGCACGACTGAGATGTGAGCTCTTATAACTGGTCAATCGTCTACACCATCTCAAGATGGCAGCTTACTAAGTGCATGCCGCAATGCAACCACCCAGTGGATTCGTATAAGATTGTGGAATCGGGATTCTGATCATGAACTCAGCAAGGTCAATGTTTCCGAGCCGGCAACAAGCACGAGTTTCATTCCAAGATGTCTGGCCGCACTCTCACAGAGCTGAGCGAGGAAGTCTCCCGTCTCACTCATGAGATAACTCAAAAATTGCAGGCCACAGGTCAAGCGATTCCTTCCATCCACGACAACTCAACTGCCGGAACGGAGCCTTTGATCGATGGAGAGTCAGCACTAAAGCTGGCAGAAGCAGCGAGGGAGCTCGAAGCTCTCGCCTTGGGCCCGCACCAGACACTGGGGCTCATGGGACTTGCTGTGAGTATCCTGAGCCGTGAGTCGAAATCAAAATACTGATTATCCAGGTCCACGATGCCTCCAGCCTCGGTGTTATCGCCGAGTTCGACATAGCAAGCCTTGTGCCCATGGACGGCTCGAGCACGTTCAAAGAGCTCTCGGAGGCAACGGGCATCGACGAGGACAGGCTGAGTGCGCTCCTAATGTCCATATCTCCCTTGTGATAGTCCCTCGCTAACACGGGACTTGGTGTTCCTCCTCCAAAGCCCGCATCCTCCGCTACGCAATGACAAACTTCATCTTCCGCGAGCAGCCCCCAGGCCAAGTCCGGCACACCGCCCTCTCGGCTCACCTCTCCCGCTCGCCCGCCGCGGTCGCCTTCCAGCGCACCCTGGCCGCCGTCTTCAACCCGGCCAACGCCTGCCTCCCCACGGCGCTGAGGGCCAACCCGGCCACGGCGTCCCTGACGCAGACGGCCCACAACGCCGCGCGCGGCACCCCGGAGCCCTTCTACGCCTGGCTCGACTCCACCGCCTCGGCGCAGGCGGGCCCGGACGACAGGAGGAACCTCCGCGCCGTCTTCGACCGCGGCATGGAGGGCATCAGCCGCGGCGGCCAGCGCCTGCAGGACACGGACCTGCGCGCCTTTCCATGGGCTGGTGTTTTGCCTCCCGGTGCGACGGTCGTGGACGTCGGCGGGTCGCGGGGCCACTTTGCGCGCGACCTTTCGGAGCTGAACCCTAAGTTCCGGGTCGTCGTGCAGGACCTGCCGCGGGTGGTCGAGGGGCTTGCTGAGCAGTTCGCTGGCGGGGAAGGTAGTAGTGAAGGAGGAGGAGGAGGAGGAGCAGGTAACGTGACCTACCAGGCGCACGACTTCTTCGACGCGCAGCCCGTCGTCGGTGCAGACGTCTACTTCCTGCGCCATGTGATGCACAACCACCCCGACGCGGAGTGTGTCGCCATCCTCCGGGCGCTGCTGCCCGCGCTCAGGAAGGGCGGCAGGGTTCTTGTCAGCGAGTATGTCGTGCCGCCGTACGAGGACCTGGCTGGTGGGCTTGGGACGAAGGCTATGAGGTGAGTCGTGGTTGGCGCTGTTGACAGAATCTTCCTCTCCACACACAACAGCCCGAAGAGCCTCTGCTGACGGGTGTTGCGTGGTACAAGGCAGATGGACCTGATGACTATGGCCCTCTTCAACGCGAAGGAGCGGACGAGGGACGAGTACGCGGCGCTGTTTGGGCGGGTTAGCGAGAGACTTGTTCTGGAGGGGACGTATCAGGTGCCTGACGACCCGAGGAGTTGCGTTTTTGAGGCGGTTTATAGAGGCCAAGCTTGAGCTGTCGCCCAGGGCTTGGTCAGGTCGGCCTCGCATGATCAGCTCGAAGTATCTAATGCGATCGCAACGTATCAGTCGACCTGATGAGACTGCAGCATTTGTGACTGGAAAACTGTAGTTGAGGCCGTGGTCTCCCAAACATGGTCGCCTGATCCCGAGCCAGCTGCGTACACACCCATGCAGGCAAACATGAAAATCTTCTCGAGAGGCATTTGCGATCGCAAGAAATAGGTGTCACACATTATCTGACATTTTGATACAAGAGGTACGTATCTATAGCCAGGCACAGCTGCATAACTGCCAGAGCTCCCATCCCCATCCGTTTCGTCTGAGTGCCCCAAGCCGGAGCCCCCGACCAGCACAAAATCCTTAACTCCGCGCAAACCAACATAAAACAAGCGATGGGGTATTCTGTACTGTGATACCATCGAACTCCTCCAAACCCATGAGGGATCTGAAGCCCATGGGAAAGAGGGGCCACCAAGAGCGAGAAACAAGCCGCTAGCAAAGGACAGGGACAACCAAAATCACATCTCTGTATTTTCCTCGTGTACTTTTTGGACCATCAAAAAAAGTCCCGAGATCGGCACGCTCGATTAATTCACCTCATCGTCCCACCCGTCATCAGCCTCGCCCATCTCGACGTCGAACTCGGTGTCCAGCGCCGCCTGGCCCTGCCGGATCAGCGCCTGCAGCTCCCCGTTGAGCTTGTCGAGCCGCGACGTGTTGCGCTTCTCGGCCGCCTGCCGCTGGGCCGCCAGCCTCTTCGCCTCGTCGTCCAGCCGCGGGCTCCGCTGCGGGTCCATCTGGTCGGGCGGCTTGCCCCGCCCCGCCGAGAGGCTCGTGGCGCTCCGCCGGTGGCCGGCGCGCGAGGGGGTGCCCGACCTTGGGATAAAGGATGGGGTGAGCGGGGAGTGGCTGAGCGAGTGCACCGAGTGGTGGGCTGAGTGGCGGCTGGTAGGCCGGCTGGGGGAGACTCGCTGGTTGTTTGGTGACAGCGTACGGATGTTGGCGAATGGATTTGGTCCGAGGCCCAGGCCCTTGGGCTGTGGTATCTTGGAGCCGTTGATTGCAAAAGTGGGCGTGGCCGGCGTTGAACTCGAGGGAGGTGACCGTGGGCTGGCAAAGCTGGCGACCTCGTTGGCGCCTAGCGTTGGTGATGTGACAGAGCCGCCTGCGTAAGAGGCATTGGAGGCCATAGACAGCCTTGATGCAGACCGTGGTGGCTGGATACCCGACTTCTGCTCGAACCCAAAGCGAGGCGAGGTCACACTAAACCGTCGTGCGGGAGGATTCATGGGACCGGGTGTCTTGGTCGGGGTCGAGTAAGGCTTCGGTTGTTGCAGACGAGAAGCCATGTTGGCACTTCGGGCCGGGATGCGAGAGGATGGTATTGATGTCAGTGATGAACGCTTGGTGTTCAACGCAGGCCTGCGCGCTGCTGCGGACCGCTCCGCGTCCTCGTCGACCATGACCCAGTTCCGCCTTAACTCGTCCGACTCGCCAATCGTGCCCGTCTGTCTCCTTTTCGGCGCACGTCGATCGGTTGTTGATTCTGGAGACTCCTCCCGCTGAAGCTCTTGCCGCTCAAGCTCTCGCTGCTCCTGGTCCCTCTGCTCTTGTTCCTGCTGCTGCTGATGGGCTTGCTGCTGTTCCTGTTCCTCCTGCTCTTGATAGCCACGGTATATTTCCTCTTGCCTGTGGTCTTGGTAGTCTGGAATACTGTCTGGAATGTAGTCGATCACGTCGGAGGCAACCGGGAAAGCGCCGGGTGGGCTGAGTGGGTTTTCTTGTTCCTGAGAATAATTCGGCAAGTCGGTGGAAAGACGGAGTGCAGGCGAGTTGTTGATGGGTTGGCCGTTCGTTTCGTAGGCCTTCCCACCTCCTGCTTTGAAGCCTTGGAAAGTACCAGCGCCGCCTCTGCAAAATTCCCACACTTTGCCCACAACGCCTCCTATGGCCTGAAAGGCAAATGTGGTCCAGCCTGCTGCCCGTGGGGTGATCGGTGTTGTTGTCGTCTTGTCAAGGGGCACAGCCCTCGACAGGCCAAGAGACGGGGTCGATGGGTCATCGTGTGGCCTTTTTGAACCCAGCTCGAGGCGCCGGCGGTAGTCAATATCCGAGTACAGGCTGTCGTCCAGAGCACTGCCGGGTGTGACCTGTGTGCCGGGCGTCTCTATTTGGCCAGCCAAAGTGTACCTGTCCTGGCCACGCGCACTGTCCTCCATGGTCGAAACCTTATCAAAATACGAACTGGAGCCTCTGCTTTCATCGTATGTGCGCTTCCTTCCTAATTTCGGGGCAGGTGTGTTGTTGTTGGCGGAGGTGTTATCCGAGAGGAACGAGCCGGTGGACTTGGAGAGGTTGTATGTGGAGGCGGATGGCGAGACTGGAGGTCGGAACATGTTGGCGTTGAGGGCGGTGGAGGAGGTGGTCGGCTCGGAGAAGTGGAAGGCGCCCGGCATGTGAAATGGCGACACAGGCGCCATCTCGGGGAAAGGAGGCTCACAAGGCCAGGCGGAGGCAAGCCGGTTGCACGCACAGACTGGATCGAAGCGGACGGCTGGATAGTGGATGGATGGCCTCGCGTTGGAGCGGGACAGCAGAGCTCGTGACGCAGCTCTAGAGCTCTAGGTCCTGGTGAGTGGTGTTCGGTATGCCCAAAGGAGACGACAGCCTCGCGGAATGATTATCGAGGAGTGCAGTAGCAGTACGGAGTGGCAGGTGAGCGTTCCCCGTGTGTGGCGTTGGAGCTCGAGCTCAGGGTTTAGGTTCAGGTTCTCGTTCACGCATGCTCTGCCACAGCTTGGCGCGAGTCGTGAAGCAGCATTTCCGGCTGGAGCTGGGCCCCCTGCGTTCCACCAAGATTACTCGTCACTGTCAAATCTCCGTCGAAGCCGTCGAGTCGGGGTGCGCAGCGTGTCCGTGGTGGAGCGGTGACGAGGTTAAAATGGGGGATGGTCGATGCGAGGCGAGGCGAGTCGAAGGGGAGATGGCCCAGGACTTGAACTTGGCCAGACTGGGCTATAGACAAGTAAATAAAGAGGGCAAGCAGCAAGACAGGCAAGACGACGTCAATGCGGCAGGGATCAACGTGACCAATCTAGGTACTGGCTAGGGGTGGGCCAGGGGTCCAGCTTCTTCTTCTTTTCCTCTCCAGACTCGACTACCACAGTAGAAACAAAAGACGATGTAGCAGAAACACTGGTGATGATCAGACGATGCGAGGAGGAGGCCGTAGAACAAATTTGACGTGTTTCGAAATTGATAAGCGCGTGGGGTGCGTGGCCGGATGCTGGTGGATCTCGTCGAACTGGCGGTCGACCAGAACGCTGCAGGACTGCAAGATTACAGGTGCTGGTCTCGCGAGTCTGGGGGCAAAGTGGAGCCTGGCTGCTGCAGGGCAGTGAGGAGGGAGCTAGGGACTGGGTAGCGAGCAGTAAAAGAGAGCTTGGGGAGCGGGTCGAACCGAGCGAGCGGTCAGACGAACAGACGTTGCTGTGGAGAAACCCGGCCGAAATCAACAAACCCACGCACTCCCATCCTCCAATTTGAGGGGACGGCGCGCCACGTGCAGTGCCACAAGTGCGACCTCACAACCAAAACACCACACCTCATCCACGTGCCCCCTGATCTCGAAACTACCTGTAGTCTAGGTATTATAGTCATGGATCAGGATCGCAATATCTTGCATCGCATTGTGGGCTTGACAGGGCCGCCACGTTGATCTGGACCCGCACAGCTCGAAATGCGTAAATGCACCTCTGCTGTTAAAGCCCATCTTGGTCACTTGGCCAAGAACAACAAAGTGGCACTGTAGGTCTTAGTACATGGTGACTGCTATGGTCCAAGCGCGAGACCCATACGAGTTTCCGTATCGTTCACTCATTTTCTTAGGGGATGGCACAGCAGACACGACCGGCACTTGGAATTCGCGTAAACCGACGCCCTATCGTCTCCCTCCGTGGTGTCTCGGAAACGCCTCTACACATTGTTCTTATTTCAGCTCCGCTCTTCACCAGCATGTCCGCGGAAGGGAAGCGGGGAACTGTTTCCTGCCCATTGCAGCTGAATATCGGTTGAGCACCTGATAGCGTCCCCCGGCTCGCAGTAGGTCTTTCCTTAATAGCGCCCAACTCCTCGTCTGAGACATTTCCCTTGCAGCCTTTAGTCTTGATGAACTCCTTGATAAAGTTGGGAACTTAGCCGTGCTTAAACGCAGTAACAGCTATACCTCTAGCATTTAGCTTTGTGAGCAATCGGTAGCCACTTGTGCGTTGCCAATTAACTGCGCCGATCATTACCTCCTCTTCCATGCCAGAGAAGCACGCTCTGGATGCAACATCTGTAGCAACAAGACAGGCCCTGAATCCTCTTTGATCAAATCCAGCACCCTCTTCCGTGCATCATCCGGGCTCTCCCCATCGAGCGCCACTGGGTCAACTCTCCAGTCCCGAAGCAAGGTTGCCACAGTAGCCACAAACTCGACCTGGGAGAACTTCCGGGCCGGGCAATCCCTCGCGCCCTCGGACCAACCCAGGAAGGTACCCTTCTGTGGAATAATGAGATCCTCCTGTCCAGGCGCCGCCGCAGCTCCCTGAATCCAGCGCGAGGGCCGCCAAACTAGCGAGTCTGAACCCCAGTACTTGGGCTCTGTGTGAACGGTCGCGTAGCTGGGAATCACCATAGTATTAGGAGGTATAACGATCGTCTTCCCGGCAAAGTCCAGGGACGCCGTGCCGCCAGCTGTCCACTTGGCCACAGGGACGGGCGTGTAGAGGCGGAGCGTCTCAAGCATGACGGCGAAGCAGCGACTGAGGCGGGGGAAATGGGTAGAGTAGTCCCAGTCGTGCCGATCGTCGCCGAGCACAGCGCGTACTTCCTCAGAGACCCAGTCTTGCACGGCAGGGTTCGCCGCCAGGAAGTGGATGGCGAACGTGAAGGTGTGTGCGGTGGTGTCGTGCCCCGCAAAGTTGAGCATAAACATGTTGCCGTAGATCTCGCTCTCCGCCAGGCCGCTTCCGTTCTGGGCCTCATCTTGCGAGGCGCGGACGAGCGAGCTCATCAGCGTCTTTGAGGAGGCACCAACACCAGAGCCTGTCTTCAGTCGGGCCTGGGACTTCTCTTCTTCGTAGAGCTCCGTCATGTAGCGTTGGAAGACGGCGCACCTGTCGGCCAGCATACCAAGCTTCCAGGATTTCGGGAGCCACGGTCTCGCCTTAGATAGCGCTTTTGGTCCCAGGGCCATGATGAGAATACAGTTTTCTAGAATCAACTCTTTGTGATGCGTTAGTAAAGATGCACAATGTCACAGATGCGGAGGAAGAACTTTGTGAAAGTCTCTTCTGGCCATCTGGGATGGAGATTATCAGAACAAGGAAAGACTTTTGACGAACGGAGAGAATCTTTGTAGTCGCCAGACACACTGCTCCTGGCTCTTTCCTCCGGTCCTTCCCACTTTGAAGATTTCCCGAAACCGGCTGAAGCCAGGATATGCAGAGAAAGCGAGCGAAGATCGTCGGCAGAGGTCGTGATGGAGGGTCGCTCGGACCAATACTTCAGCATGTCACGAGCGAGTATCAGGCTTTCAGACCAGACGATCTCGTTGTTTTGCTCATTGAAACAAGTAGCTATCATCTTGCGTTGGGTTTTCCATCGTTGGCCCTCAACCTATGAACGCGTATTAGTCGATGATTTGGTATAAAAAAGTGGTTCAAGAAATGTGAGATGGTTCAACTCACGGTACCCAGGTTCTTTCCAAAGACGTCGAGCATCTCAGTGAGCTCAATGCAATGGGGAAATTCAGATCGTCGCCGGAACATATCCATGAGGACGGCAGGATCGGCAATGTAGAGCCAGTTCTTCCCGGGCGTTACGATGATGAAGGCATCGCCCATTTCATGATGTGAGTCACAACGGTCGTGCATCTCCCATGTTCGAAAGTTATACCTTGTAAAGCTGTTGTCACCCAAGGCACCTGGAAGCTTCTTGACAAGCGACAGGACCTTTGTGTCTACCAGCATCCACAAGGGATTGACATGATCGATGGGAATAACGCGCAGGGGCACGCCAATCTTACGAGCCACCAGATAATTACGAAGGAGGCAGAGGTTGCAGTACAGCGTCCAGGCTAGGAGCCCGAATGCAGGCCACAATAGCATGGACAGCATTGCCATTGTGTTGGGAATTTTGAGGGGTAGTGTGGCGCCAGCGGCGACAATAGATTGCCCAAGGCAGAAGCTGAAAAATTGCCCAAGAAAAATTATTGGCCCATGTGGTGTCGATGGCTGAAGGAGGAAGACCTGAGTCACGCTGAGCGCATCAAAGATGATGAGAGAATAGGAGTCTCATGTTTAGTTGTGGAGTGGTGGGAAAGCTCTTCCGGTTGCGAAGACGTCTACATATTCGTTGCATTCACAAAGTTTGCTGACCAGTGGACTACAAACGGGCTATGCGAACCAACTGCATAATGCAACCCCGAAAAGGAACCAAAAAAATGGGGCGGTTGGGGGCAAGGTCGATGTTACTGTCTATTCCCAATCCTGTGGATAACATCCTCTCTGGAACCAACGGGGCACTCGAGCTAAGCTTCAGCACATCTGGTGCGATCTCCGGCCGCGCTAGGGTGCACTAGATAGGCCTCTGGCCACCGTTTCGCAGCGCATTAGGGTACCTTCAGGGACCTCATGCATGCACGATCAGAAAGAAATGCAACGGTCCACCAACATGGGCTCGGTTGGACCAACAAGAGTGGTGATACTGGCCGGCCAGATTTAAAAATTCCCAAAGATTCGCATTTTTACACCGTCCGTTATATCTACCGGAAAGCTAGAGGAACGAAGCTTCCACGGATGTTGTAAATCTTGGGGCAAGAGGGTTGACCTAGCTTCAAGCCTCACAAAACCGAGTCGAGCGTTTTCATGCAGCTGCGCCGCAAGACCCTGAGTTGTCGAATGCAGTCATGATTTCATGCAACATAAATGGATTCGCTGCGCCGCACACGCAACAAATGGATGCTACCATGCCAGCCAAGATCATCCGCCGAGGTTGGTCTGTCAAGCTCAGTCGCACGCGATGGCGTCTACTATTGCAGCACGCAACGACGAGGCAGCGAAAACCATCTACACTCCTCTAGGACCGGGGACGACTCGACTCGTACTTCTGCATCCCGCCTCCAATTCGGATGCCGACATCGTCTGTTCGCTCGAGTATGCACGGCTCGACGACAAACCAGATTACGAAGCATTGTCATATGTCTGGGGGAGCCATGACGACCCCAGATAGACTCGACTAGACGGAACGACACTTCTCGTTACACAAAACCTTTACACGGCTTTGCGTCGCCTACAGCTGCCACACAAGACCCGCGTGATCTAGGTCGACGCCTTAGTCATCAACCAGCCTGATATTGCCGAGCGCAATGCAGAAGTGCAAGGAAGTATTGAGGGCGGTGAGGTATTCGAAGGATTCGCTCACTTTGAGGAATTCGCTTACAACATTTGAACATTGTGCCTGGTGGTTCATAAGCTCGTGCTATGAGCTACTAATTGCCATTTCAGATGGGGTTAGGATCATATTCCTTGTTATGGTTTTGTGTGTAGTTTTGGAGGGAGCATTTAATACGGACGGGGTACATATAGACTTAACTTTTCCTAGAGGGATCCTCTTCCCTATACCTTTATATTCAACACCCTTAAATTTTATCTTCATTTCTACAAGCCCTACAAACGATGTACTACTATTTTCACTGATTGAAAAGCCAACGCAGAAGTGCAAGTGAAGGGGGACATGCACAGTACTCGAGCGCTGGCGAGACACTTGTCTGGCTCGACGAGAGTTTGGCGAATATGAGGAATGACTTTCTTTTCAAAGACCAACCATTGATTTATTTGCTCGCCAAAGGGAGAGAAACTCTTATAGCAATCGCCGGGCAGTTGTGAATGGGTGTAGTGATTGCCCCAGTGACTGCTGGCAGTCACTGGGGGTCAGGGACCCACACCCTTCAGGCATAAAACCCCTCGCCTACAATTTCTGCAAGACCTCTCCCTTAGATAGAAGGTAGCGCCGTCTTACTTTGAATTGACGTATTGAGGACAGCTGCCTTGTCTCTGTATCCCTCTCGTGACAGCAGTCTTATAGGAGCAGAATCTGGACAGCTCAGTAAGTTAGATACTCGTGTTGGGTCATTTGGTAACCATACGTTTGCAAATTTCTCTTGATGGATTACTGAGATTGCAAGATTCAATCTCTCGTCACAGTTCATCTGACAGGGGGCTTTGGCTAAAAAGAACTCTTGAATTAATTTTACTGGGGATTCAGAGGCTTCAAAGGAGCATGTGTACGGATCAGAAGGAAACCCCTTCAGAGGAAGTGATTAAGTTATCAGTTCGGCCACTGGATCCCTTGGATGACGGACATCTTGATCTGAGTGGTTGGATAGACATATGCTGTCTCAGGATGTGCTCTGACTCAAGAAATGTTGTGTTTGGTTTGTGGGCCTGGTTCCCTCCGCAAGTGTAGAGCAGTGTAAAGGTCGACTACTTATGATAGTTGCCTTGTCTCTGGATCTCCTCTCATGATACTAGACGAAGGGCTTTATTGGGCTTAGCGTCTAATATGTGGGTGCTGTGATAGGGGCATCTTTACGCAATAACCAATGAAATGCACGCACAGTTGTAATGGGAAAATGCGAACTGGGAATATCCTGGGGCAATTCTGACACACTGTGTTGAGTCTGGAGTTACTTTGGAGGCCTGGTCAACAAGGACTGATGGGGGACATGACTGCCCCCTGGTCTCAGCTAAGGCTGAATTAGGACTTACGAGGAAAACCCCTTGGCCATGCGCACAGTCCTAATTGGGACGCAGAAAGAGGCGCCCCAGATTCCAATTTTCACCAAGTCGGAAAACTATAAGAGGAACCCAGAGATCATTAAAGTCGATCTTTTTTTTCCCCTTCTCCTATCATTGAATCCACAAACTTATTGCCCGAAATTCACCACTTGAATTTACTATCACGTCATTTATAACTATGGAGGCCAATCTAGAAAGCCAAGGTTTTATCAGCGGGCTCCTAGATGTCGTCTTCCCAGGCTGGACTTATGTTTCATGCTTAGCTTTTCTTGTTCTCTTTCTGACCTACCTGACTGAACATTGGGGCCACCTTATTACGGACCAGTTCATATCCACTGTGGAAGTTCGTGCTCTCGATGACTCATACAATTATCTCATGGACTGGGTTGCAAAGCACTCCCTTTCTCTCAAAAATCATCGCGTACTTGCCTCAACCACTATTACAAACAAAGAGTTCATCTGGAGTGATGGAAGCAGTGCCGATGACCAGCATGAGATTGACGATCTGGATGATGATAACAACAAGTTGTGCGAAAACAATGGCCAGCCGCCCAAGTCATTACTCTACAACATCCGCCCTCTGCGTTGGACACCAGCCATGGGTCTTCATCTATTCTGGCATGAAAATCGCATATTGGCATTCACAAGATCCTTTGAGGACCGGGACTCCGTCCCATATTCTCGCCGAGCTGAGAGGCTCTTCATCTCTTGCCTAGGACGGGACGCTACCATTCTAAAAAGCCTCATCACCCAATGTCGCGCTGAGTACCTCAAGAAAGAGAAAGGGCGGGTCAGCATCTACGGAGCAACCCATACCGGCGGGGACGAAGTTTCATGGGTGCGACACGCCCTGAGACCAACTCGGCCCATGTCCAGTATTGTCCTTGATGAATCCATCAAGAAGAGATTTATCGCGGACGTTCAGCGTTTTATGGAGCCTCGTACGAAACATTGGTATGCTATGAGAGGAATCCCCTATCGCCGTGGCTACCTCCTTTCTGGCCCTCCAGGCACCGGCAAGACCAGTTTGACTTTCGCGGTAGCAGGCCTGATAGGCCTCGGCATCTACATTATCAATCTGAGCTCCCCAAGACTCACAGAAGACAACTTGACGGATTTATTCCATAACCTTCCGTCTTCTTGCATTGTCTTGCTGGAGGATATCGACGCGACGGCATCAGCCCACACTCGGGACCTGGAAGTCGAAGAGGAATCCACTGTCGAACACGCTGGGCATCCACGCCGCGGGGGTATCTCGCTGTCTGCGTTGCTTAATGTAATCGACGGGGTTGCGGCCCGCGAGGGTCGGATTCTCGTCATGACCTCCAACCACACCGAGAAGATTGATGCAGCCCTGGTCCGGCCCGGGAGAGTCGATTTCACTATTCAGTTCCGTTCAGCAGACTCTGAGACAGCTGCGAAGTTGTTCGCTCAGATCTTCGGTTCTCATGACCCCTTCCTCGACGACCATTCGGTAATGGACGATGACACTGATAGCGCAGCAGAAAAGAGGCCAGGAAATACGGGAGAGAAGCCACTTTCACAAGATGTTGAGGTGAAGGCTTTAGCGCTTGAGTTTGGAAAGAAAATCCCGGAACTGGTCTTCAGCCCTGCTGATATTCAGGGATTTCTTCTTTCATACCATAATGACCCTCGCGGTGCTGTTGACAATGTGGATAGTTGGGTTAAAAATGGAGGCTTAAATGAGGCATCAGAAGGGTTCAATCATCTTGCGGGATAGTGGATGGAAGGTGCTGGGAAAGCGTGGAGGGCACTCTGCGGCTCCCCTCGCCTGAGACAGAGGTATGCCAACCGCGCCTTGTTTTTCACCCTCGGCGTGGGGATGAAATGGCTGCCGTTCTACTGGGAGCCGCAAAGCGCTGCACCGGCGGGCCAGGCACTGAGGTAGGTAGCAGATGGGGCGGTAGGTGAAACCGAAGGTGAGAATGCTCCAGATTGGTATGAGGTTAGCAACGAGGTCCGCAGGCCGCCTTGGCTTGATGCTGGGCATGTCGACGCAAATGGTGTCGTTCGTACGGACAGGGCGAGGTCTCTGGATTGCCTCACTCTTGCGCCGCAGCGGGCGGCTGGTGAGGCGGCTGGGTTGGCTTATCAGGAGGACTTGGACTTCTTGAAGGAGTTCATTGGGGTTGTGGAAAGACATGGTCATGTTGGGGAGAATGATCCCAACGCTGCGTGACGAAGGAGGAGTGCATAGACATCTTGGTGATGCACATGTACAACGTTCAGCAGCATAGTGCTGTACCACAAGTCTCCGTCATCACTACTGCAGCTCCTTGACTCGGCCAGAAACTCGACATACTCATGCGAAGCTCAGTATTATCCTCCTGTATGTAGTGATGACGCTGGATCTAATGCCCGTGACCAAAGACAAAAGCAACCCGCCCACTCTGTATGTGACTCCCGTGAAGAATCAAAACAGTCCAGATCCGTTCACCAAGCTACAGATAGCGTCGCTCCGCTGTCTATATTCCCATCAAAACAAGCGCATTTGCCGGAAAGTGCGATCATGGTGCACCACCGGCACCCTTGTAGTACTCATCGACCGCCTGGAGGTGGTCCTTGGCCACACCGCCCTCGATGCCGGCATCACCGTGGACGTGTCCTTCCCGGCCCCAGTACGCCTCCCTCTCCTTGAGGATCTCAGCCGCCCACTCCTTAGTCTCGTCCAGCGCGAGGCGCGTGGAGACATACGCGAACTCGCCGAGGTCAAGCTTCCTCTCGCCGCGCCTCTCGTACTCGACCATCTGCAGCAGCAGCTCCACCTTGTCGATGTCGTGGACGAAGTGGCTGTCGAGCGTCTCGCTGTCCTCGTACTCCTGCCACAGCGCGCGGATCTCGTCGCCCGCCGCCTCGCCGCCGCCCAGGACGCCCCTCAGCAGGTTGCGCGTCAGGTAGTCCATGGTGTCGGCCTCGCGGCGCGACTTCTCGGGCTTGGCGACGCCGTCGACGGGGGTGATGTCGCCGACGAGGCTCTCGGCCATGTCGTGCACGAGGCACATGCGCGTGCACTTGTCGCGGTCGACGCGGGCGAGCAGCGAGGGCGGGGCCAGCATGCTGATCATGGCCATGCGGTACATGTGGTCGGCGATGGACTCGCCGCGCGCGATGCCGAAGCGCCGCCAGCCCTCGCGCTTGGTCGTCTTGAGCCGCTCGAGCATGTGGAAGTAGGGCACCGGCGAGGGGGAGTTCTCCTGCGGCGCGCCGGTCGAGATGGTTGCGAGGACCTTGGCCACGGTCCAGTCGCCGGTTATCTTGGGGGTGAAGACGATGGAGGGATCTGTCAGGGTGTGGTATGTGGTCAGCATGCAGCGCGGGAAGAGGGAGGTGGCGCACAAAGAGGATTGGAGTTCGTACCTGGGTTTGCCTGCTCGATGTGGTCGTCGAGGCCATTGGGCGGCTCGTCGTTGACTGCGCTTGGTGACATGATGTCCGTATGAAGCGTATCTCTGGGCAGACTGGACAGAAAATTGACCGGGACAGCAAGATGGCACCAGCAGAGGGCGTCTGTAGATTTATATCGCCGAGATCGAGAATGAGGGTATCAAAAGATCAAAGATGGATCAGGCAGTCTCCGTTCGACAACATGCGCCCAGGTTATGGGAAAGCCAGGGACAAGAAAGAGCGAGGTGAAGCAGAGAAGAGTGAAGTGCCGGTCAGACAGATCAAAGGCAGGGCGCACAATTGGTGTTGCGGGGAGCAAAGAAAGGCAAAAATCAGATGCAGCAAAGATGCAATCCGTCTTAACTACACGAGACACAAGCAAACGGATGGATTTGTTGTTTGGGCGTCCGACCGGTCGCTGGGTGATCGACAAGCAGTGGGTGGGCGGGGGCGGGGATCCCCTGTCGGGGATCTTATCGCCTGCACCCGCCCCGTGATAGCTGACAGCTGACAATTGAACTGCCACGACTGGCCCGGCCTGGCCTTACCGTACCGTCACTGACCGACGGTCAGGCCGGTACCGTCTGTGCACCTCACCTTGAACCTCAACCTCATCTTGCCCCCAAGCCTCAATTCGACATCCAGCCTGCCAGCCTACGTGGACATGTCGAAATTTGGTGATCCAGTCTCCTTTAATTTAAAGGTTTCTGTGTATGCTGTGGTATTTTTGACCTCAGTAATCCCATGTTCCGGCCACACGAATGCATCCAAGTCCCACAGGCTGCTCTCCAAGTGACGATACCCTTTGGCGGATCCGGGCAAGTTTCGACGGGTCCAGTGGGAAGGTACGACAGTCGTCCAGCGCATTTCGAGAGTGCTTGCTGGTTTTCAAGCATGGCGAATTGTCCGGGCATCCACAAGCTCGCAGGTCTTCTTCCTGAGCCTGCTGCTGGCCGTCGAAGACTACACGGCCAAGTGGCCAAGCCACAGCCAGCCCTATTTCCCCTTTCACGTTCAGCGCAGTTTGGTCCTCCTTTTCGATGTTTTGGGGTCCATAAACTGAGGGCTTCGAGTATTGGTACAGATACGCCGTGGCCAAGTGGCAGCAATGGACATCCTGACCTGGGAGGCACCAGTATTCTTCAGGGCGCATCTGCCGAGCCGCAACGCTCGCCTACCAGCTGGGATATTCTGGCCCTGCAATACCTAATGGTGTATCAATTGGCTAGGAGGGGGCGTGATGCGATAAAAGGCATTCGTGCCAGCTGCAGCAAAGCCTTGTCTGAGCAGCCAATGTCTGGTCGAGTGACGGCCGAGGGGTCATCAGTGCTAAGGGCGTTTCCATAGGCGGCTCAGATGTTGAGCTAGCTGTACGCTGGCCGGGCGTCCAGTGCTTGCCTTGTGTTGTGGCCACGGCCCAGCAGGAAACTTGCTTGAGCGAAGACCATGTTAGCGGTCGGGGCGAGGGCAGACTCATGGCTGACCAAGCGGTGCTGGCTTCTCAATACCTTGCCTCGAGTGAGGTCTGGCTTCTGCCTAGTGGCCGACGGTGACACGTCGCCGCTTCAGAGTATAGCCGTGTTGTTATTGTTATTATGGTTTCTTCTTCGCTTCGCGGGATCAACCCACAAGAGCAATGAAAAAAAGAGAAAAGAGTCAAGCCCAAGCTTGATGGTTTGGTTCAAAAAATTAAGAGAGTTCCAAGGAACATCAATCCAGCCGAAGCCGGAGAGCAGACAAAAGATTGAGTAAAAAAGCCAATCAACTCCAAACTCCACCCGAAGGGCGTGTTCGTGTTGTTGTCTTTTTGTGTGGTATAGTATAGTATAAGGGGGTGTGTGTGGACCCTGAGCACAGTTGTTTTCATACTCTTTATGTGCCCGGCCTTGGCCAGCATTCTCCTTCCGGCTTCATCGGCAACACGGAGCACGGTCCCAATTCCTCCTCTTTCGGTACTCATTTCCCATGTATGGTCGAGTGAATCGGTCGAGCGGTCGGTGGATCGGCGCGGGTTTTGGGCGGTCGGTCGGCCGGGTGTATACGGTCGGGAGGGTCGTATGCGTATGCGGTCGTTCGGCTCGGGCATGCGGGGTCTGGGGCTTGGAGGGAGGAAGGGGGGCGAGGTTGTCGAGAAGAGACACTCCCTATTCCTCCTCTTGCTGTGCCCGGCCTCGGCCGGCATTCCACTTCCAGCCTCACTAGCTCACGGAACACGTCCCTCTTCCTCCTCTTTCTGTGTCTCTGCCAGTCTGATATTGTGGGTGGGGGTTGACTGCGATGTTCAGCATGTGGGGTGGAGAGTGAATCGAACCTTTGGGTGTCAAATGCGGAGGGCTACAGTGCTATGAGGAATATCGCGTGTGTAGCAGATGTTGTGGATGAAGGGTGGCGTAGTGTGTGTTTGTTTGTGTTGTGATTATGATTGTGTGAGCAAAAGGGAAGGACATGGCGAGAAAGAGAGAAGATAATAGTGCGATGGAGTGTGATGTGCGTGTGTATATGTATTGTGATTGAGTGAGGTAAAGAGAAGGGAATGGTGAGGAAGAGGAAGGGTGTGGTGTGTGTTTGATGTTTGGGAAGAGTTGAAGGTTGACGGTGGGGTCGATGAAAAAATGGTTGATGTTTTTTTTGTTGACAGCAGGGCGCAAGACGTGAAGCGCGTGCAGGATGCCCGCGGTGGAGGGGAAGCTTGCTGGGCAGCTTTACCCAGTAGCTTCACCTGGGGATTTGTGTTATGCTTTGCTCTGGTGAAGGGGGACGAAGCGAAGTGTGACGGGGGATTACGGAGAGGAGGAGAAGGGAGATGAGCGTGCTGTGAGAAGAAGGGTGTGAGAGGGTATGTTTGTGCTCGATGAAGTGTTTGTGAGGTCTGGGGCCAGAGAGAGATGGGAAGGAGGGTGCGTGTGTTCTCATGAACGCTGTCGCTAACTCGAACGACAACGAAGACTGGGGATACTGAATAGGGAATAGGAGAAGCGGAAGGAAGTGATGGTGTAAGAGTATTCTGCAACGAAGTAGAAGACGAAAGAAGGGAGACGGAGCTTGAAATGACATACAGGATTGTTGTGTTGTCGTGTTGTTGAGTTTGGTGCTAAAGATGTTTTTTGATGGCCTCGCTTTTGGGTTTAAGTACTCATGTCTTGGGGGCCCCACCGGGCTTGCCCCTCTTGGCTTCTGCCGCCTCCATGTTCAGTGAAGGGGTCTCACGCCACGACTGCTGTTGGTATCTCCAAGGGGGCATATGCCTTTTTAGAGGGACTCAGGGGAGCTTGCATCCGAAAGAATAACTGCTGGGTAGCATACGTAGTGCAGCGCTCGCCCTGCAGGAGGGTCCTCTATGCTATACTACTAGAAATCGCGGGCTATAAAGCGGCAGAGGATTCGTGATATGATCAGGTCTGACATGGCCTCTTGCTACGAGGATCTTTCATCCTCGGTCGATGTGCACTACTGGCTCATCATCGCCGCATTCATGGCTCGAAAGCCATCTAGGGCCTGGCAATTCCCCTCATATTTCTCTGCGGCACTGAGTATAGCTCATCAAGAGGAAATCTGCCTCGCGATGCGATGGAAGGGCTCTCAACAAGACTGTGTTTGGACCATGCGCGCATGTGTTTACATGTCAACGTGTCTGCAACACCACATGTCTTTGCAAGGTAAACAACCCTGAGCTCCCCAGTTAGGTATGAATTCGTGTGTTTAAAACTTGATGACAGTACTCCGATGACCCAGCGAGCAGCCTTTGTTTACTTTGAAATAGCAAGTTTTACGAGGCCAGCCTACATATCGCAAATTCCGCTTCCATCGCTTCAAAACGCCTTCGTCCTGCCCATAAGAAACGCTCAGGATTTCTTCTGCAAAATGTCCTTGTACCACGATCTCATCTGCCTTGTCGCACCGCCGACCCGATTCAGCTGTCCCTCCAGCAGAATGAAGTCATGGGCATCCCGAGGCCTCACGTCGAGGACTACATTTGTCCTCGGGTTGAACGCCCTGATCCCTTTCGCAAAAGACACGATCTCCTCCCTCAGTACCTCGCGCCTCCCTACCGTCACCAGCACATGGCTCACAACCTCGTCCACGCCGTCCCACCAGGTGCTGTCTTCCACATCCCCAGGCATGGCCCAGCCCAGCGCCTCGGCTGCCCCCGAGCTGTGTGCCCCGCCCAGTCCGCTCGCCATGAAGGCCGTGGACTGCCTGACAATCTTGGTCGAGACCATGTCCAGATACGCATTCTCCCGGAACGCAGGCCCATCTTCCACACTGCTCAGCCAAGGGGAAATGAAGAACGCCCCGCCGAACCTCTCGCCGTCCCGAAGCTCGATCTTCGGCACGCCAGGGAGAGGGTGGACCAGGTGCGCCAGCAGCCCTGCAGCCATGTGGCCACCGCACGAGTCCCCGCCAAAGACGACGTCGGCCGGCGAGACGCGGCCGCCGTCCAGGATGACGCTGAGGGCCTCGGCGGCCTGGGACAGCTGCGTCGGGTAGACAGCGCCGGGGCACAGGCTGTACTGCAGGATCGCGACCGCGACGTTCTCGCCGGCCTCCTCGCCGGCCGACAGGTAGGCGTTGCGGCACAGGTTGAGGTGGCCCACGTCGAGCGGGAGGACGAAGCCGCCGCCGTGCAGGAAGAGGACGAACTTGGTCGCCGTGGCGCGGTCCCCCAGCCAGAGGATAGAGCTCTTGCCGTCGGAGAGGGGCTGGATGTCGCGCTTGAGGCGGGAAGACAGGTCCAGCTTGTCGTCGTCGTCGTCGTGCGTCAGGATCGCCTTGGACAGCGTCGCGGCTAGCCAGACGCGGTAGATTGTGCCTGTTGGTGGGATGATGAATTGCAGTTGCGCGGGCGTGAGGGTGTTCATCAGGGTGCGCAGAAGGTTGCAATATATGTAGGGCAGCAATGGAAGGCCGCGGAATATGCATTGCGGGACTGCATGAAGGAGGTTGTAGAAGAATGTTGGCGGCGCTGTCAGGCCTGTTAATATCCCGATGTCTTTCTCTGATGGTGAACGGGTGGCATGGTTTTGTCTCACTGATGATAAGTAGCTTGGTGGCCAGGTCGAGAAGCTCCAACCAGGACAGGCGGGCTCGATGGTACAGCTCATGAGGGGCCATGATGGTTTGGCAAATACAAATTGCTTCACCTTGCAATCATAGGCATAATTCGCATCGCAGGTCCGATGTTGATGGTAAAACACTGAGCAGCGGTGGACTGCTGCCACGCCACAGTAATTGAACCATCATTCGAGCTAAAATTCTAAAGCTCCCAGATCTGAGACTGGTTTCACGCCAATGCACATCCATCCTTGCCAGTTGAATCCTTTGGAGGCAGCCTTGTAAATAATTGTGGATCGTCAGCACTACTTGCACAGCTCGTGCGAGGTGTAAGCTGACATTTGAGTCGTACACCAATGCATGCATCTTCAGCCATAGCGTGGAAGTTGCACCTGAAGATGGTCCCACTAACTCGTAAAATCCTCCTGCACTACCTCTGCAGCCTAGATTATGCATGCGGAGTGGCGTATCTACTGGTCGGCGAGCAAGCATGTACGAATGTATGCAAGGCATTACTGGCGCCCGAGAGTTGTGCAACCGGACATTTCTGGGTGACTGTCTCTCCCGTATAGTTCGGAGACATGTACCAAGTCGCAGTTTCGGCAGCTCTCGAGACACCTTAAGTTGTTTCTTCAAAAAAGCTGTGCCTTCGCGGCAGCGAATTTCGAGTCTGGCTGGACTGTTCATGACTTTCGGGAGAGCATTATGGGTATCAAGGTGTGCCGTGGGTTCTTTTCGCTTCAGAAAAAAATGTAACTGCTGAGAGCATAGTCTGATAATTGCTCAGAATTCCATCTAGATCTTACTGAGGCTGTGTGTCCTAGACCGGTACTACATAATGAATCGTCAGTCTTCGGCGGCCAACATAAGCTCCGGAAGGTTCTGTTCTGGATACGTCGGCAAATCAAGAGAAATGTGCCGATATTGAGACCTTCTGCCAATGCCTTCCTGCATGGAACTTTGGTTCCCATATCTACAGAATAGTTGGCCAACTGGATACCCTAGTGTCAGATGTCAAAAATGAGCCGAAGGCAAGCCAGGCAATAGATTTATGCAAGCCGTGGAAGGTTATTACATAGGCTATCATTACACACTATCTTAACGGAAGAGAGGAAGAGAGGAAGAGAGGAAGAGAGGAAGAGAGGAAGAGAGGAAGAGAGATATAAGAATGGGCACCCACAGATATCTCATACTCGAGTACACCTGTCCTGAAATGGTCTCAACTTTTCAAATATTACGCGTCGAGCAAGAGAAAGTTAGAACTGTATCTCGCGCCGGCGGTAGTGAGTGGTCCATTCTAGGACGAGGGCATATAATAGTAGTGGATTGCGTACTGGCGGACAAGAGAGTCTCACGCTGTCAAAACTCTTGTCTGGGACAACGGTGACTCAATGTGCATTGTCACCTTGTCACCTCGAGGCATCTTTGCTTTCCACGGCCCACACCCGTGGACTGCATGCACGCACCCAAGACCTCCAGACGTGATGGGAGGTGCTGGCTGTTGTCAGCGATCTTACGCTTGAACAAAAGGCTCATGAAAGCTTGGGTGGTTTCGTTCTTAATCCGTATACGTGCTCTTTCGAAGCCGTAGACGGTCCCTTCATACAGTAGTAAACGCTCAAAGACCCAGCGTTAGATAAGTATACGATGCCGATAACAGTATCATGAAAGCTTGCAGAAGCAATTACGGTCAGTACCTCACTCTGTGTGGCTGGAAGGTGGACTTCGCGTGACAGCGCCAAATCATGGAAAAGCAGAGATAGCTCATCGGCACTGAAGGCGACGCAACCCGCGGCACCAATCACCGGCAAGCTGTCGATTGCTGCCCAAGTGTGAGGAGCAAAGTGCCATTGCATGAAAGACGTCGCTCAGCTGGGCGGCATGTTGATCACTTCTGCCCTAACCCTTTTGCTTTTTGCTTCGATTGGGCCAGGCGACCTTGTGACTGCACAATGAGCTAAAGTGACTCTTCCCAAGTGCACCACCAAAAGCTTGCTTTCCAAGATTTGGCCCCGAGGTCATTCGCCACCTTCGTCATGTCCCCACCAGCCACACAGGACCGAAGCCACATCTTTTTGTTGACCTCGACAGCACCCACGCAGCGATATTCCATGTCTGTCGTGCCATATTACCCTTATTATTGATCATATCTGCAATATCTGGCACGGAAATATATACCAACAAAATGTCGGAAAAGCCGCAGCCACAAGAAGGTGCTGCCGCAGCTCCTCCCGCGAGTGGAGCCGGAGCCGGAGCCCAAGCCGGAGGAGGTGGAGGCGGAGTACTGCCCATGGCCGAAATCACCCAGGCTGCAGAGGCGGCAAAGGCGGCAGCGCGGTTCCAAGATGCCGCGGACGCCCTCAAGAAGCAGGCTGCCCTCGTCAGGGACCCTGCCGAGCGGGAGAGGTTGTGGCAGGCTGCGTATGCAAAGGAGAAGGAGGCACATGGGGAGAGCAAGAAGGCGAGGTGTAAGTCGAATCCCACAAGCTGCTGCTAACGTATAGGGATCAGATCTGGCCGTATGAAAGGTGCTGACAACCAATTTTCCCCTTGTCCAGTAATGGCATCTGGATGGGGCCAAGGGACAGGATTTGGGATCGGGATCTCAAGTGCGGTAGGCATGGGGCTGGGCAACCTCGTCGGGGCGCTGCTCAGCGGCGTCGTTGCTGTCCCGGGCAGCCTGATCGGCGCCGGCGTCGGCGCGCTTCACGGACCATGGTACAGATTTGCCGACGCGGTTGCCGGAAACGGTGGTGGTGGGACGAAAGCTGATGAGGATGCTGGTCATGACAGGCTCGGAAAGGATATCAAGAAATCCAAGTCGGACGATGCGAAGTCGGGCGAGGCAAAGGCGAGCGCCGCAAAGGCGAGCGAGAAGGAGGTCGATGAGTCGGACGACACAGATCGGGACGAAGAGGCGCATCATCAGGCTGTCGTGGAGGCTGCGAGGAAGCTCGAGGAGGAGGAGAAGGCGAATTCTGCGGACAAGAAGTGAGATAGAAGTGAGATGGCGGGTTTGATTTGCGAGACAGCAGATTAGAGGTTCTCGGGGACTGCTCATATGCTCGAATCGGTGGGACTAGGCATTTGGAAGACAGCATGCAGCAAGCGAGCACAGCGCTGAGTTTGACACCTTTTATTATTTCCCAACAAAGCTCAACCGGCAGAGACTGATTCTTTCCCCATTCCACTGAACCTCTTGCAACTCCAGAACTGTTGATTTTAACTTCAGATCATATAAGTCTGTCCAGGTTTGAATTCCAATAGCCGGGCCCAAAACAAAGGCATATGGCCGCTATGGAGCGTATGGGTAATCTGTCAGGTGTCGGTATTTGTAGCCTCATGGCTGGATGTGTTGGCATTGATGCAGTTTGATGAGTCAGTCGGTGGACGTTGCTCCTCGTGGTCAATGCATAGGAACGCCATGTTCGTCCAAGTTTTACGGCCGACCGGGAGACTCAGTGTCAGGGTTGTTTATTACATAAGCAAGTAAGCAGCTATTTAGGGGCTTTCGCGCAGCGGGGGCGCCCTCAGTGAGACTTAGACCTGTAGGTTCAATTCGATTCGTATGGGCCATATGGCCTACGGGCCCTATCACTCTACCTACGCACCTATTATTCTGACACTCAGCATCTAGCTCGGCGGTAGCATCACTCAGGACCTGGAATAATACGCCGAGGGAGGTGAGCTCAAGAAGACTCGACTGTGTCCCACTCGTCGAGTGGCTCGCCGGCGGCTGCATCCTGTGTCGAAGATGTAGGCAGGATCGACGTCGTCGAGTGGTTCGCCGACGGTTGCATGCTGTGTCGAGGACGTAGGAAGGATCGACGTCGTTGAGTGGCTAGTCGGCGGTTGCATTCTGTGTCGAGGACGTAGGCAGTATCGACGTCGTCGAGTGGCTCGTCGGCGGCTGCGCGCTGTGTCGAAGACGTAGGAGCGTCTGCTTCAGGGTCCACGTCGTCATACGTGTTCCACGGCCAACCAGGTAGGGGTGAATCCATGTCGGCTGTATCATTATACGTCCTGACAGCTTCGAAAGCAACATCGATGACTTCTTGATGGCGGGCGTGCGCGTAGGAGTCAGAGTCGGAGTTGGGGCGTCGATGGACTTGGGCGCTAAGCAGAGCCTCGTACTCGGCCGCGGCGGTGGCAGCAACACAGGCATGGTAGCTTTCCGAGGTCGATACTGCCAAGCGAATAGCACGAACAGCGTAGGCGGCGGCTATGGCAGGATCTGGGTCGGCCAGTGCGCACAGCATCCCGTTAGTGGCGGTGGCAATGGCGGCGTAGATGGTTCCGGCTGCCGTGTCCCGGACAGGAGGTGCCATATCCTCACACAGCAGGGCGTGATATGAGCGTGAGGGAGTCCTGTTTCGAAGAGCATCGAGGCTTTCGCTCCCGCTTGATTGTATCAGAATTGTTTCTCGAGACTGAGACGGAGACGGGGACCGGTGACGTTTGGGGGAGGGACAGAGAGGTACACTCTCGGGTGCGGAATCCTGGGGCGGTGGTGGCTCGTGACGACTGGGGGAGGAGCAGAGTGGTACTCCCTCGGGTGTGGCATCCTGGGAGGGTGGTGGTGACTGTGGCCGTGGTGGCTCGTGGGTAGAGTTCTGTTTGCCTAGCAACCAGGCTCCGAATCGGCAAAATGGGCACGCCATCGGGTGGCAGACGTGGTCTTTTCCAGGGGTGGCAAAGAGGTAAGGGAGATGGAGGCTGGTCGAGGTCTGCGATACAGGGCAGAAGAGAGAGCAAGGGGGGAGATGTCAAAGAGTCCTGTCTTGGAGGCAAGAGGGTTGTTTGGGCGTGATGGGTAAGGCCAGCGTTGTTTGTTGTGGACAGTGTGAAAGTGGTGGGAGGAAGAGAATCGAGACAACCCAGGCACTTGAGGGAATTGAGCAGGCGGTAGCAGCGCCTTCCTCGTACCTTATATACCTACCAAGGTAGGTACGTGCCGTAGGCATCTATCTGGGCAGGTGTGATGTTTAGACTTGCGGCCGTCGGGGTGCCGCTCCTGCCCTCGGATCCCAAGACAACGCACCAGAGCACCAAAATCCCTAACTTCCTTCCAAGACCAATAGATACCTATCTGAATACCTTGAAGGGCTACCTGGGGTCTTTCAAAGTTGATTAGCGGATGTGCCGCTGCTTGGTGGTTCCTCGACGTCCTGCACTTGTAGCCATTAGAGCGCTTCGCGTGGCCATCCGGCTCTGGCAGCAGGTACGTAAGCACCTGGGTAGCCACCGTAGTGGGGAAACAGGTACCTAGGTAGGTATTCGTGTCCCTCGGTATGCACTGCTAAAGCTGTAGATGACTGTAGGTTTCTGTCAGCATTCGCTGTTGTGGACACTTAGGCAGGAACAAAAGCACATTGACCTCCACCGTCAAGGAGAATCAATCCTAATTCCTGTATCAATTCGTGGCATATCGGAAATGACCATCACGGGTAACCAGGAACTCAGAATACACTATTGTGTCAATAAAGGAGCATCGTAACCCTGTCTTGACGTTTAAGTAGACGGCTGCTGGACTTCAAATGTTTGCTTGTCAATGAGCAGGACTTGCGACTACTTCTGGTGGCTAGAATGACAAATACCTCATCCTGAGGATAGTAGGGGGTCCGAGAGGTTTGCACAATACTTAGTTTGAGCAGGTCAATAGTTCGATGCAAGCAAGCCGACTTGACTCTTCTTGAAAGGAGACTCCGTCACGGAACAATGTTCAAGAATGTGCGTCGAACTTAGTAATTATTTCAAGTCGAGTAGCCGGGTCTTCAACCGTGAAATACGGCGGGATTTGTAAGACAATAGAGGCAAAAATGAGACCGAGGACATTAAACATGGGCGAATAGAGACGTTCTGATTCCACAAAGGGTAGATTTGAAACATAATGAGACATCTGCTCACCTCGTAGCTGTAAACAATGGATTACGCAACACCCAGCCTACCCTGTCTCAACGATAAATAGACATATTCGTTGATATTTATTGCCCATTAAACCCAAGATCAGTGGAATGAACTCCCGACGGCGTAATAGAAGAGATTTACCCGCAATGCTCGTGTGGACCAGGTTTGGGGCCTCAGGGCTCACCCCGTGCGAGCTGATGCTCTGCCTTGTGATAATGCATACACACTTTGCAGTGAATGATCGCATTGTGAATAAACAAGCTAGATAAAAAACGATGTGGGGCAGAGTCCACTGCAGTAAACGAATTCCACCTCAATCGACACGGTTCAAGCCCTGAGGTGCAGCGACTCAATCCACCAACAACAAACTTGGACCAGACCACTTCAAGTTCCAGCTGCTTGACTGCGCCTTGCGACCTTCAATACCACCGCCCAAGCCCTCCCATCCTCCAAAGTCCCAATACTGACCTGCAAGCCCTCCCACCCGTTCCTCATCAATCGATCAACATCGAAGAAAACAAACACAGCACCCAGCCTGTCAAGCCCCGACCCATCACCCACAACCCAACATCTGGCATCCTGTCAAATCTCCCACTTTGCACCTTCGCCACCATGTATCGCATCCTCAAGAGACGTTTACGTATTCCCAGCCAATTCAGGGCCATTGGCAGGTCCGTTTCGTCATATGCCACAATCGCCCTCAAGCGGCTGAAGTTCATGAGACGTCAGTCTCTGACACCAGACTCGCGTGGCCGCAACAAGCGCGCCACTGTTTCTACTCGCGCTCGAGGTCGCAAGGCAAGATATACATTGTCCACCACCTCCTCTAACTGCCCTCACGTCGGCTAATCCAAGACTAGTACCGCGAATTGTGTGCTTCGTTCTCGGTTCACCGTCGTTACGGAGACTAGAAGTCTCCGTACGGGACCAGCAAGAAGTGTCGCCACAATGAGCTGGCAATCGACCATACCATCGACAAAGACGGCGACGTGAACATGGACATGGGGGCCCTCGGCATTCCCCCTACCTTCTCCCCGCTGCCGCTCTCTTTCTCCCAAGTCCCCTCGACCCCACGATCCTCTGCCCCTCGCACGCCGTCGATCCCTCAGAGCTCGGGCTCCTCCTTCTCCCAGGGCTATGGCAACAGTCCCTGCCCTCCCAACAATGCTGGCGCCCCAATCCCTGACTACTCGGGTGGGATGGAAGGTGTCGTCTATACCTCAGACCGAAGGCCACGCGGCGTCCAACCTGCTGCTGCTGCTGCTGCTCCTCGGGCACCGAAGAACGGCGTCCTGTCCTTCAGAATGCAGCCAGCTGCAGCCCAGCCCACAGCAGTTCCGCAGTCCGCTCCTCGGCCAGCGCCTGCTGCTCAGTCGGCGCCTGCTCTTCAGCCGACGCCTATGCCGCCTGCCCAACCTTCTCAGCCTCGAGGCCGTGGAAGTCCACCAACGGCAGCTCAACCCCCTGCCGTTCCTGTCACCAAGGACGCTGCAGTTTCTGCTCCTGTCTGGGTGACCAACGATCCCGCGCAAGCCATGAAGGCACCATCGTGGTCGTGGTCCGTCACCACCGTTGCGTGCTGGGAATCGGTCAAGACTTTGCCACATCTGCCACCTGGGAAGCAGATCTGGAATGCGGCAGCTTCTGCTGCCATCTGGGCAATCAATGATCCTGCCCAGGTCTTCGAGGCGCCATCGTGGCCCAAGAATATCGCATCGGGTTGGACAAAGATCGAGACTTTGCGACAGCCGATCCCTGGAGCTCAGCCTTGGGATGCTGCACCATTTGGCTCTGACTGGGTAACAAATGACCCTGCCCAAGTCTTCAAGGCACCTTCGTGGGACGTCTCCATCGCACCGCTCTGGACAAAGATCAAGACTTTGCGACAGCCGATCCCTGGAGCTCAGCCGTGGGATGCTGTACCGTTCGGCTCTGCCTGGGTTACCAATGATCCGGCCCAAGTCTTTACCGCACCTTCTTGGGACACGGCCGTCGCACCGCTCTGGAAAAAGATCCAGACTTTGCGACAGCCGATATCTGGAACCCAACTGTGGGATGCTGCAGCATTCAGCTGTTTCTGGGTGACCAACGACCCTGCCCAAGTCTTTACCGCACCTACGTGGGACGCGGCCATCGCGCCGCTCTGGACAAAGATCCAGACCTTGCGACAGCCGATCCCCGGAACACAACCCTGGGACGCTGCAGCTTTCACCTGTGTCTGGGTGACGAACGACCCTGCCCAAGTCTTCACTGCACCTTCGTGGGACGTGGCCATCGCACCGCTTTGGGCGATAATTCAGACTTTGCCACAACTACCCCATGGACTACAAGTCTGGGGACTGGTTGGTTCCAATCAGTTTATGAACAATCAACCCACAGTTCCTTCCGTCCGACCCGCCAAGGCAATCGCCGAGGGACCTCCATTCGATGTTTCCATGCAAGCTCTCGTGGGCCACTTGACTGCATGTCATGCAAGTGAGCCCGACACATCGGCTTGGTCAGAGCCAAGTGTATTTGGTCAGTACATCGAGGATAAGAGCAAGGGCAAGACCTTCCAGGCGCGGCTGGCCGAGCTGGTCACAGAGACGAACACAAGGCCCCCAGCCAGTGATATCAATGACTTGAACAGTGTCGAGCTCCAGCAGGGAACTCAAGAGCCAGCCATATCACAGAGCTCGAATGACCTTCCCACTATCGAAACCAACGTTTCATCCAATGAGGTATCAGAGGCTATGGTCCTGGAGCATCCCTCAGAGATCATGGATACTCAGGAGGAGTCTGCTGGGACGCAGCACATTGAGCAAACTCAGAACACGCCACAAAATGTGGCGGCCACAGACGTCCAAACCGAGAACGGCAGCGCAGACGACGCCATGGAGACGGAGGAATCGCAGCCCGCCGATAAAGGACAGAGCGTGGCTGTGCAAGGCGAGTCAAACCTCACAGCCAGTACCTTCCAGTTCGACGGCGTGCCTCAGCTTCTTGCAGCGGTCAACAACCCCTTTATCAACGCGCCGACCTTCCCGACCAGCAACGCCCCGGCCACCTTCGAGCAGCCCGGCGGCCAGGCGCCCTTGTTTACGGCGCCGAATACGGGTCGTGCGGCTGAGCAGGAACAACCCTATGAGATTGGTGGCGACGACGACCCGAACGTCGATCACGACTTCGATTTTGGCAAGCATTTCAGGCGTGCTCCTCGGTCCTCTGCTGCCACTTATTTGTCCGCTCTTGGTGCTTCCAATTCCTTGACTGGCAACCCTGCTGAGGATCTTCCTCTTGCTGAGCTCTCTCCTCCTACTGCGACCTCATCCCCTATCGAGGCGCCTTCTTCTGCTGATACATCCACTCCCGATGATGCATCTACTTCCTCCATGGAAATTACTCCCGTCGAGGTATCACCTCCTGCGAGCACTCCTCCTACAGAGGCGTCTCCTACTGCTCAGGAAATTCCGCCCGACGAGATGTCTTCTCCAACTGAGGTCGCCCCTCTGTCTGAGGTACCTCCTCTCGCTCCCACCCCACCGGCCGGTCCCACTGCTCAAGCCCCTGATCCTATTCCGGCTGCCCCGATTCCTTTCTCTGTTCCGCCTCGAGGGGAACGAAAGAGGATTAGGGACAGCGAGACCGAATGTATGTACGACAAGGATTGCGCTCACACACACAAGTGGGTCATCTTTGGCGGGCGTCCTGTCCGCATGTTGAAGCTTTACCAGCAACACTTGCGGGAAAACCTGCGCGATGCGCATGGGCGACCACTCGATGCTGGTCCAGATGGCTACAATCTTGTTGCGCAACAAAAAATGCGGATCAAGACGGTGGTGGCGCATATCAAAGCCCATCCAAACACCACATACGACGAAAAGTACGCCATGGACATGATGAACGACATGTTCTACGAGATATTACCACGCGTCATCTCCAACTTCTTGTTCCGTGAACCCGAGTGGAGCGAGGAGGACCGAGAGGAAGAGGCGAAATTCTTGGTGGACTCGATGCTCGAGGACGAGCTCAACGAGGATAGCTTCGACATGGTTGCCGGGGCGTACGAGCCGAGATTCGGGCACAAGTTTGCCCTCTGCCGCGAAAACCTCTATGAACTCTTCTTCTCCGACTGGTTCTTGAAGTTCATCTCAGTTAAGCTCCCCAACCTCGCTTTGGCGATGGAAAAAGGAGCGATCAGGGCCCTGCGCAACCCCGTTCAGGATGCCCTCTGGAAGTATTTTGCTGGTCACCCTCCTGCGGGCCGACCTTGAGCAGGCCAACGTATGGATGCTTTCAATGTTTGAGTATTATTCCGAAATACTGTACGACTACCACAAATCCTTGTTCATCGTCATCGGACGCTCAGCCACGGCAGCCGAGTCGAAGAGTGGGAGTCTACACTAGACAACTCTCAACGAGACACCGTCCGTTGGATAATCTACTATGGGATACCCTCCTGTGAGATTCCTTCCTGTGGGATACCCACACTCCCACGGACTGCCCTTGATTGGGTGCGAGGTGGGATCGCCATCGTCGCCGGCTTGCGAATTGAATGCTGTTCCAGGAATAGCTCTTCGCTGATCGGTGATCGACACACTCAGGCGGGCTTCTCGGGCACGATCAGGACAGTCTTATCCAGATTGCGAATCGAGCGCCTGCGCAGACTTCCCCGCCGTTTGGGAAATCGCAGGACATCTCTTCGCAGTCTGAGTACAGAATGACCGGAAGTACCAGCATTGGTGTGAAACACAGAATTGAAGCCAGAAATACAGGCGTTTTCGGTAATTCTAATCGAAAACGTGAGTAGTCTTCTGCCTCAGTGTCACCTTTAATTCGGGTGCACAGGCGCGAGATCTCGTCCTACAGCCGAGGACTCTGTCTGGCTCTTCTGTCGCGGCAAATGGAATCCACATTGACGTACTGGAATGGGGAAAGGGTCCGACTGGGCACGGGATAACAGAGGCAGCTCAGTTGGAGACAGCGGGGATTGAGAGCGCCTGAAACAGCGAGGCAAAAAGTAGAAGGGGCTGTCACATTGTCTGCTGATTTGAAGACGAGGATTTGAGCTAGCACTATTCTTACTGTGCGGAAAGATCCAGGGCTTCAGTGGCTTGATATGCCAGAATTGTCGTGGAAGTACTAATACGATGAGGACTGGTAGATAAGAAAGACTTCAACTGGAAGTAGTATGAATGAACAGGTCACAGGGGAGTTCTACTCACTTACTCGAACGTACTCCATTAGAGATGTCCCATGTGATATTCCGAACTCTCAGAAATTTAAGCCAGTTGATTCCAGAGAAACTGGTGTTTTCTATGAGTGGAGTATGCCATTGGGCAGCAAAGCAATCTCCAATGGATTCGGCCGAACTCGTCCGAGCGGACCGTCTTATTGGACCCTGAATCTCGAGTAATTGTAATCGTTGCTACGAGTCCACCTCAAGTGCTGAGAATACATTTCAACCGTCGACAAATACGAATACGCATTGTATTGTGCCGAAACCGACTCAAAATCTGGCGAAACTCGCCGAGAGGTCATTCAAGGGGCAAGCGGCACAATGTAGGTCCGCCGATAGCTCTTGGTAGGTATATTAAACAAAAAAAAGTCTCCGAGCAACAGTAGAGACGTAGAATAAAGTTGTTATTAAAGAAGGGCAACATGTTCCACCTTGTGAGGAAATGGGTCAATTATCGAGCATCGCTGAACCTCAGGCCTTGCCCACAGACACACACTAGACTAAAATCTTGAACCAAGAAACTCAGCACGAGGCTTCCTGAGCGACCACCCGACCAACACGCGATGTCTTCATCACCGGTCATCTTGATATTCGGCGCGGGAGCCAACACAGGCCTTGCGAGCGCCAAGAAGTTTGCAAAGGAGGGCTACAAGGTCGCGGCAGTCTCGCGCAACCCATCGGCAGAGCTCAAGGCGGCCACAAACCTCATCGTGCCCGCCGACCTGACAGACCCGAAGACTGTGGAGGCAGCCTTTGAGAAAGTGACCAAGGACCTGGGAGTCCCCCACGTGGTCGTGTACAGCGGTGAGTGCCTTTGGAGATGGCCGTGACCCGAGGAGCAGTCTGGCGTGTATTGGTGATCTGAAGGAGATCGCGAGGTTAATTTCCTTTTCAAAACCACAGCCGCCGATGGACAGATGAACTCGGCCACGGACCCCATCACTGTCTCGACGGCGCGCCTGACGGAGACCCTGATGGTGAACACTATCTCGGCGTACGCGGCGGCACGGCTGGCCATCAAGGGGTGGGCAACGCTGCCTGCACAGGCAGCCAAGGCCTTCTTCTTCGTGGGAAACATGACCAACACGCAGGTCTTCCCCGAGACGCACACGCTCGGCATTGGCAAGAACGCGACGGCGTACTTCATCGAGGCCGCGGCCGAGGCATACAGGCGGGCCGGGAAGGACTACCGGTTCTACTACGTCGACGAGAGGCTCGAGGACGGCGAGAGCGTCATGATGGACATCGACGGCGGGGCGCACGCGCTCGAGTTCTGGAAGCTGGCGCACGAGGTCGACGGCCAGAGCCACTGGTGCTGGACGTTCGTCCGGGGCGACGCTGCCAAGGGCGAGGCGGGCCGCTATGTGCGCAACAGGGCGGCCGTGGACAGAGAGTATCGGCTGGTCAGTGACTTTGGCCTTCCCCAGCTTGATGGCCTGCCCGATGGAGGGCTGACGTACGGCGAGATGTTTAAGATGATGGGGGACGCTGTCAAGAAGTGAGGGAGATGCCAGACTTATTGCGATGAGTCTGACCTTTGACTCGAGCGGATTTTTACGGCTGCAAGTGATTTGTTGTCAAGGAAGAATATATTCATTCATGTCTTGAATCTACTTCCTCCCTGATCAGAAATCGGTTCTGGACAATCGACCGGAGGCAGCAATTTTGATAGGGAGGAGGGTTCGGCACACTGACACTTGGACCCCCCCCTGTCGCCTACAAGGGTTGGGGTACGTACGTCATTGTAGAGGTCCAGGAAGCTTCACGGAGCTCAAGTTTGTGCACCAGCAAGCCACCCACCCATACACGCCAGACACGCTAGTATTTCTCCCGCAGTTCCATGAACACGATCCTCAGAAGAAACATGTCGAGATTCACAATCGCCAACCTCCCGCGAATGGAGGTGACGGCGCTGTCGCAGGAGCTGCTGGCACTCAAGTCCCCCGACAACTCAATCGCCGTGATTGACGTCCGCGATGGAGGTACGCAAATCCAAAGCCTGCACAACCCCTACCTCAACACCTCCTTCGGAACTAACACGTCGCTGACCCTTTCCTCACAGATCATATAGGTGGACACATCAAGGGCTCCCGCTGGGTGCCCTCGCACCAGATCGACGAATGGATGCCCACTCTCCTGCGCCAGCTCGAGGACACCAAGACAGTCGTGTTCCACTGCGCCCTGTCGAAGCAGCGTGGGCCCAGCGCCGCCCTGCGATACATACGAGAGCGCGAGGCAAAATTCGGCGATGACTCCGTCGCTGCGCCCGAGGGCACCGGCACGCCGGGTCAACATGCGGCAGCACCGGCAGCACCGGCAGCAGCCCCACAGGCTGGAGAACAACAAGGGGACACCGCAGGGAAGGCAGTGCCTGTCGCTCAGAAGGTCTGCGTGCTCAGGGGCGGCTTTCAGAGGTGGCAGGAGTCCCATGGCCCCGACGAGCGCCTGACGGAGGCGTACGTCAAGGACCTCTGGGAGGATTACTAGAGCGGGCAAGCAGGCAGACAGGACAACAGCAGTTCGGACATCGTCGCTATGCGCCATGGCGACAGAATTGACGCCCTCGGAGGCCACGTCTCACCAATTCCGCGCCGCCACAGGCCCGCCACGCTCAATCACAAAATGCACCGGAGTCTAAAGATTGGTCATCATTCAACAGGCGCCTTGTATTCATGGTGTGCCTGTATCACCCGAGACTGAAAGGATGTCTATCGCAACCCTCCTGCCCTCCCAGACCCGACCTTGTTGTTGATTAGTTTTTTTTGGAGTTACATATTTTCGCTTGCTTTTTGCCTCAATTGTTGTCTGATTCCGAGAAGGTACGACCTCACTCCCCAGCTGACCGGCCTGGATATCATTCCAATTTGATGTGGTATTGCTGAACGAGAAGTTGGGGGCGTGTGTCTGTGGCAATTGGTCGTGGGGGTGATGTTGGTGGTGGTGGTGGCGAAGGCAGCGGTTTCAGTCGTGCTGTTTTGCCGATCCGAACCCGCCATCAAATGGTAGGTATACACATCAGGTGCTTGCACTAAAGTACTCGACCAGCTTCAAATTGTCCTGAGAAGCACGGCCACTGACTTGCAGTTTCAGCATGCGCTCCTGCATGTGGCGAATGGCGCAAGTCGCCCCCCTCAGGGGATGCACTTGGCGCATGCGTTATCTCAGCATGAGCGTCACCTCATCGCGATCATCCTCGTCTATAGGTGCTCGGAAGCCCTGGCTGTACAGCTCTGGGCGCGGGATGATGTCCGCCAAGCCGAGGTCTGCAGACGGCGTCAGGAGAGAGTTTGCTGTGAAGTCTCGGGAACTGAAGTAGGCGACGAGGTGGTGCGTGATGCCGCGGACGGTCACGCTGATGGTTTTCCTGCACAACCTTCCGGCACTGCTGTGGTTTCCTATCATGCAAGCAGAACGATCAGTACGTGAACCATGTGACGCGGTAGTAAGGGGAAAGGATGATGGGCCACTCGTACCGTTCGACCTGCTGCGGCCTGAGGCGGACGATAGCTGCCGGCAAATTTCAAAGTTCCCGACCCTCTGCGGCGTCGACCACGTTATCCCGTCCTCCCAGTTCCTGATGCCCGACGACCGGCTCTCATACACAAAGATATTCCCGCTCTTCGCAAGCGATGACTCCTCAGATGACCGCGGGCGGCGGCAGGTGTGGTAGAGTACGCCCCGGAGGCAAGCTTCGATGACGATCAAGGCGTCCTGGGTAGAGGCAACGTGACCCCGATATGTTGCGGCTATGACTGAGTCTGGCATCGGTGGCTCAGGGTGGCCGGCCAGGTCGATATGGATCTGGCGGACGGTGCGGGAGTGCCTTAGGCGAGTTGGAGGAGCCGTAGTGGTGGTGGTGTTGTTGATGGGGATAGTGGTGGGGGGAGAGTAGCTGCTGTAGATGTCCGGGTGCTTTTGACATGCTCGAACCACCATCGAGGCGAGGAGATGCCGCTGTTCTTAACGACACCTGGGATTTCGTGCTGCGGGCAGGATCTCGAGCATGAGGCAGACTCGCAGAGAGTCCAATGTTTCTCTGGCTGTCTGGTTGTCTCACGGTCTGTCTGGCTTACACCGGCCCTCTCACCTGGCCTAGCATGACGGCGGGGGCGGGGAGCTCTTTTATCGCATGTGAGCCATGGCTCTCAAGTGCACCAAGAGGACGACGAATGAAGATCATTTCCGATTAGGTTGGGATGCTTGAAGCATATCCCGCAAGGTGGAGCCCTTCACACGAGCGATACTTCAGGCTCGAGCTGAGAGCTCCCAAGGGGCCCAAGACTTTTTTTTGTGCAGTCTCCCTGGCCTGCCCTGCCTCCCTGGCCGGAGCGGGCAGCGAGGAGAAACAAGGTTTCCAAGAACAAGGTTGTCACAGCTCGCTCCGGGCTTTCCTCCCAGCACCCACCCACTGCCACCCTACCCTACCGAGCCTTCCCTGCCCACCCCCGGCAGCCCGCGCTCGGAGTGGTAGGGGGCGGTGGGAGTGGCCTGGTCCCACCATCCCGGGCCATGCCACGTGTGTGGCAGCGGCGGAATCTTCGGGGCGGTGATCACTGCTGCTCGAGAACACGACGTGATGTGTGTGCCCCCGTCACGCTGAACATGTCGTGCAGCAAGTTGAAACAGTTACTCGGGTTGCAACAGTTAGCCCAAGGTTTCCCCGAAGCTGCCCGATCTGATGTTCTGCCCGGTGTGGCTTCGCTCGGATCGCCAGGGGGAAGCAGAGCAGAGCTGAGAATAACCCAGAGGCAGAGCCACAGCAGTGCCCGGAACCGATGATTTCGCTGGTTTGCTTGCCAAGAAGAGGGCAAGGAGAGGAGAAATGAAGGAGAGACGACCGCCAAGAAAGACATCCACAGCCCAAGTTAGTGTCACGGCGAGCAGCAGACCCTCAGCAAGCAGACCCCTCGCGGCGGAAAGGGGCGGGGATTTTCGAGGCAGCGCGAGGCAGGGTGCGGCAGGTTGACTGATTGATTTGAGAAACTGACTAACTGACTGTTGGGCTGCACTGATTGACAGACAGATTGACAGATTGGCTCACTGACAGACGTCCAGAATGAGACAGAAACTCATCCAGTGGGTTCTGGTTGGTCGCCTGCGGTCCGGCTGGCGGGCTGAACTTTCAGGCGGGTCGGATCACGCACAAGGGCTCTGTGCAAGCTCTGCCGTTACAGCACATGCAGCAGCTATGACTGCGGTACAGGCGCAGGTGCCTGTATTCTGTGTCTACTGTACATGCATACAGATGCATGTCCCAACCGCCTACCGTGCACCACACAGTTACAACTGGTCTATCGGTCCGGGCGCAGTGGAATAGCGATGGGCGCGACCCTCCAAGACAACACAAGCACTTACAAACAAGAGAGCAGCCCCAAACCTTGACGCGATCCAGAGTTCCGGTCCAGGGACTTCGATATCGGGCGCCCGAGTTCACCTCGTGCTCTCCTGGAGCGATGTGACGGGGAAACCCCCTCCACCCCGACGGCAAGTTGCCATGCTACCTACTCCGTACCTCCCATACTGCCATGCTGCCGCTTCCGCCTGCTGGGGCCCTGCCAGACCTACCTGCGGATCCGTACGCTACCAGACTACCTGCCTACCCACCCGCCCACCAGATTCCAGTTAGGACCCCGCCGAGGTTGGCAAGGGTGGGATCAAGCTTGGATCCCTGGCGGGCGCTTGGCTCCTCTCTGCCTCGCCATGCCGCCATGCAGGGACCTCTGCAACGTCGGGATTGGAATAGATTACGGTGATTGCGTCGTCGCAGCAGCTGGTCCTGGGTAATGCTCAGCCGGGGTTCTCACACTACACTACAAGTACCCTACACCCATACTTGTACGTACGGTTGTACACCATACTGTACGTACCGTGCCGTGCCTCAGTACCACCCTGTTTCGAAATAAACTCCGAGGCGACCGTTCGGGCTCCTACTTCTGGCATGCCTGACGGCGGCTATGGATGGCTGCCCAGCTGCCCAAGCACACATCAACCGCCGTCCCTGCTTCCAGCCCGCCAACCTCGGCCAAAACTGTAGCGAAGGGGGAGGCCACTAGTATCTCCCACCGGGCAGCCCGGTGCCTGGACTAGCTGCCACGTGAGCTGCAGTCGAGTTGTGACCAGTGACTTCTGCACTCCGATTCCGATCAAGGTTGCGCTTTTTGCGACCCTGACCCAACCGCCCGTCTCCCATCTGCTGCCCATGTGGGACCCCCGAGATCGATCCCACCGCCGCCACCCCACTACGCCCCATGCTGTCCATGTACCAATGTATCTATTGAACTATGTACAGTACACTGATACCCACCAAGCCCACTCACCGAAGGCGCCGCCTTAAGGCCGCGGGGCGGGTTGGAGAAGGGGCATGTGGTGGGATGGTTTGGATGACAGGATGGGTCGCTGGGGTGATTGAGGCGCAGGCCCAGCGGCAATGCTCGGCGTGGCCTTCTCTGTCGATCAAGACCCCCCGGCCATACCCCCCAGAGGCGCCAAGCCAGGGCCAAGTGCAGGTGTTCACGGAAGCATCACGATTCCATTCACGAACCTGCTCGACCGTCAAAACAAGCGGAGTTTGATGTGCCAAGAGGAGGGTCCTGAAGCACTAGCACCAGAGCATGAGGCATGAGGCATGAGGCATGAGCAAACCACCTGATGGTGAGCCTGGGCTTGGCGTCTGTCTTCGTCCCCGGCCGTCTCGTCTCGTCTCGTCTCCTCTGTGGCTCCCCCACACACCACGGCGGCATTTGAGTTTAATGCCGCCACAAAAGCCAAGCTGGGCTCGGCTACAATGTGGAATGGCTTCTCTTGGGCGCCAAGACGCCGCGCAAGCAAACACCGCCAGACGAGCCCGCGATGCTATCATCAACCTCGCCAAGACCAGTTAGGACTCAACTTGCCAAGGCCCATGAGTCTGTCTAATTGTCTCTCTATCTGCCCATCTCATCCGCGACGCCCGTCAGTGCCAAGCCGAGGCGACATGATCGTCTTGCCAGCGACCAAGTCAGTTAGCCAAACGAGGTGCTGCGTCAGTCCCGTGTGGCTTTGCCAGAGGGGAATGACTGAAAGCCGCGCGGGTTCAGCGCCTTGTCGCCTCCACTAAACGGTTTATAGATAGCATCGATCTAGACCTCCCTCGCCCGGGTCAATGCGTTGCTTGCGAGCCCCGTTGGAGAAGAAGGAGCAGCACACGTATTACGTACTAGCGAGGCAAATGTTTTTTCTCCATCTTCCCTTCCCCGGGCAGGTCGAACCGGCGGGACGGCGCGCGCATTGAAGCTTCGATGGAAGATGCGGCTAGCACATAGCCTGTGTTTTAGCAGGCGGGCATACCTGGGACAAGCCTTTTTACTTTCTACATTTCTTTTTGGTACGACACCTCTTACTGGCAACTGTCTACTAGCCCACGGGCCTAATGCGCCCCATGTGCCGTTGGGCACCTAGTGTGGTTCATGCACACTCGCAAGCCACAATTTAACCATGGTCTGTTTATGTCAGGGACCTCTTAAGAGAATGCAGCTTCCGCCTGACGATCAAGGAAAAGGACGTGCCGCATGTCTATTGCCTGACCGGGTTGTCTGGCTGGAAAAGCCGCAACGCAACCCTCTTCCAAGCCTCGGCTTTCCCGCTCCTAGGGCTGATACAGGGTCTCTTGCCGTAGACAACAATAGCAACCCTGGGCCGGCAGCCGGCGATCAATGCTTTCGATTTTTCCCGATTTCCCTCCCCCGTCCACCGCCTTTACATTTGGCCTCATTTCATGTAACCCTTGTGAGGTGATATATGATGCCACCTCATCGGCGATGTGCGGCCCAGCATTGCGCTGGGCACGCCCGGAGCCGGAGGGACTTCGGTCAGCAGTCGACGACACTTCGGTCTTTTCTTGAATATCCGTCCGGACGTTGCTTCCTCGGGAGAGTATCGCTCCGCCTAGCAGTCCATGGGCGGTCAGCTGCCCGGAACTTTCGGTGAGAGTTTTCAATACTCTTCTTTTTCCTCCCTCCATCGTCCCCTGCAGTCGTCTCGCCTCACATCGGAGGTGAACGCCAACCTGCGCCCGGGTGCGCCCGCGAGGAAAGGATATCTCGGACCCTATAAATATCATTAAGCTTGAGTTGCACTCCCACACCACCAACCCCCCCCCCTTCGCATGCCCGGGGACAGCCCGCGTCCACCCGCGCGGCCCGCTTCTCCAGCACTCCCCGTTCTTGGTCTGATGTCCGTCACACCCAGCTGGGCGAACGCTCACAGGCGCGCATACAGAGCGCATACAGAGCGCATACAGAGTGTGCACACTCGCACTGCCCGCTCGCACGTTCGCAAAGCCCGCCTCAAGGTTTCTGGTCCCTGGGGGCGGGCCCACGACGCCGGGCGCAAACCCACGCGTATCCTGCCCGTCCGCCTCGAAAATCACCTTTAGCCCTTCGGATGTCGTGCCGCTGCCCCCCCCCCCTTCAGTTCCCCAGCATTGCGCGGAAGGATTTAAGGTTGAGGCTCAAGCGGGCAGGGCGTGCGAGCTGCACCAGCGAACAATAAACGGCGGGATCCACCCACTCACAAGGTGTTTTTTTGGCTCGCTGCTGTGCTACTGCGCTGCGCTGCGCTGCAGGCGCCCGCCCTTGTCGCATGTGTTTTAAGGCTTACGCTTCCCACGGGGCTTCACAAAAGCTTAGTTGGGAT
Organism: Diaporthe velutina; assembly: GCA_038088505.1. Lineage (NCBI taxonomy): Eukaryota > Fungi > Ascomycota > Sordariomycetes > Diaporthales > Diaporthaceae > Diaporthe > Diaporthe velutina. The sequence goes on along the minus strand of JBBWSJ010000070.1, from coordinate 108,109 downwards.
GAATAGAAACGTAGTTCGGCTCCAAGTCCGGCAGAAGCTTAGCATGTTGGGCAAACCCACGCTATGCACTCTCTTTCGCTGAGTGCATACACATAACACGCACACACGCACATACACACACTCTCACATCGCTAGTCGAGTCCCAAAGGGCCCTACTTGCTGTACTAGATCGTAACAGCCGTTTGACGGCTCAACCTTGAGCCTCAGCTCTGCGAACGTCCACCCGGGAAAAGCGTGTATGAGTGCCGGTTGGAAAAGCAAACAGCCTCAAGACTAGCCAGGGGTTTTTGGCTTTTTTTCCTGGTTCCGCGGACGACATCCCCCGGCGACCGGTGAGGCTGATACCTACCCGAGCAGACCAGTTCTTGGGGGTCCTGTTCGTGGGCAAGTGGGCCATGGAATTATGAATCAAAATAAGCGGGAAAACCTTAAAAAATCGATATTCCGAAGATCCAGCTTCCCCGGCGTCCGTAATTCCTCTTTGCTCCGGGGTTGCTCCTCCGGCGGTATAAATCGAACCATCCTTGATGATCCCTTGGCCGCCGAGCCCTATGGCATGGCATGGTGGAGCCAAAGGTAGAAGAAGTTCAGCTCTGTACGGAGTAGAAGGGACGGACGGTTATAGCCGGCGTACTTGATGCATCCTTGACCAGTCCCGGGGATTGAGTAGATTCGCGCTGACCGGATGACTGACTGGGTGTTCTGCTTAAGCAAACACCGGTGCGTGTGTGGGTGCCAAGCTGGCATTGGCGACACGTCTGGGCAATGGGGTACGTGGAGCACCGCCAAGCACCCACCCCAGACAGACATGTCGGCAAGTACACAGGCCAGGGCCAGGTATTGTGTGTGTGTGTGTGCATGTGTGCCCTGCGAGTGTTGTAGAGTGGTAGCGGTTTTAAGTCTGCGGTCCCATTACTCGGGCCCAAGCGGGCGGGCGGGCTGTCATTTTTTGTTGCTGCCAGGAAGACGGCTGCGCATCCGGTGACAGACGACAGATGCTAATTCAATAACAAGGCTGTCTGTCACATCAATGGGATAACTCTCAACTGTACCCACCCACCATTTAGTGTGCAGCGTAGGTTCGTTCCGAAGCTTGGGCACCCGGGCAACTCTAAAATTACATCACAGTCTAAGCGGAACCTTGAAGGGCGCGAATAACGTTTCCCAAGATTTGTCGCACCTCTGCACGATGAGGTATTTGAGAGGGCATAACGTCTGGGCGGAGCATCGAGTTACTGGGTGTTGGTTTCTCAGGTGAGAAAATGAGGCAGTTCTCTCTTTATTTTTTTTGTGACAGTCTTCTCCAATGATTCAGGAGCCTCGGTTTCGTAGTCGTTGGGGAAAAGGATCCTCATTCGGAAAATAATGATTCAAGGACAGATCTCTTAGGTCAGAGAGTCATGTCCTGTCGTAGTGCACGGTACATGTATATATGGTACTGTACTTGTTCTGACGCATGTCGTGCATCGAACCCGGAGCCGAGGGCCGAGGTGGGAGAGAGGAAAGGGTGAAGGGAACCTCAGCCCTTGTACCCCTAACTCCGTAATCCCCATTCGTAAGTGGACTCGCTTGGACGACATGGCCCAAAATAGGTCAAAATAGTTTTATCTCAGCCCATAATTATGACCAGTCGATATTGTCACATCGTAAACAGTAGGACATGCATCCTCTCTTTCTGCCTGCTCAACAGAGTAAGACGGCCCGGGGACTAGGCATGCGAGCTTGATATAGTATCTCGTCTCTAGCTGTTAGCGGTTATCGCTCCGGTGGCGCTGTCTGTGGAAAACGAAACTTGCCCCCCCCCCCCTGTCGTTTTGCCCGCAGATCCCCCTCCACACGTACAAATTCGTCTTCGCGCGCGCGCGCCGGCGCAGCGTTAACTTCCCTTCTGCACACTCGCAAAAAATGTCCTCTCCTCCAGCCAAGCGCGCCCGCGTAGCGTTTTCGCGCTCCCTTCGCAGCTGGTGCGCGCCTTGTATTTCTCGCCTCTCTCGTGATCATTCACACCGCTGCCACGACCAGAAAGGCGCTGGAGGGCGCTGTTCCGCGTGCGCGCGTGGAAACCGCAAATGCAGACCTCTCCCTTTTGCTGCAATTGAGCCCCTTCAAGAGGCGCTTCGTCTTTGCGAAAAGAAGAAAACGGAGGAAGCAACTCAAGCAATTCAAGCAATTCAACGCCTTCTTCGCCAACCTTCTAATACAGAGGCTTTCGGAGGGAGCCCTGGGAGCTCCGGAGGTGACGAATATCTAGCACTTGCAAGACGCGCCGTAGCTGCTTTTGAGCGGCTTGCGCGTGCTGTGGAAATAATCGCTGAGGGAGAGGAGGAAAGCGAGGGCGAGGAAAGCGAGGGCGAAAACGCTGCGTAGGCGCGCGCGCGCGAAGACGATTTTTTTTACCTGTGGCGGGGGATCTGTGGGCGAAACGACAGGGGGGGGGCAAGTTTCGTTTTCCACAGACAGCGGACCCGCCTGCGGCTGAGAAAATCAGACCCTAGCACAGGGCTTCAGGAGGGTAAGGGTGGAACGGTGAGAGAGGCTCAGTCATCGATATCCGAAAACATCGACAGACATGATACGAGGAGCACATTTCGCATGCGACAGGATTGGCACGCACCAACCAACCAACCGGAGACATCGAAAGGCAAAAAAAATAGCGAGAAAAGTGGCCGAAGAATGCGCTCGTTGTGCAGTCGTTGGTGCTCACACATGGCATAGATTCCTCAGCGGCTGCCTCCTTCGGGACGGTGTAGGTCGTCGTGCAGCAGTCTTGTCGAGCCGCATTCCGAGCTGCAGGTAATAGTCGCCTTCCCACCTGCAGCCCTGGCCGACCAGGCCAGTCGGGTGGGCGCCCTCAGCTGCACCTTATGCACCCGCACCGCGCATCGCAGCTAGGGCGGATCCTGCTACGATAAACAAGAGAATTTCGCGCAGTTTATGCAGGCTCGGATGCCGGTGAGGGAGAAGAGCAGGGGAGCAATCGGGTCTGCGTGAGCGCTGGTGCAGCCCGTATCTCATGTTCTCAATTGACCCGACGGGAAGCTGGATGGTGGTCGGTGAGAAAGCGGCGAGAATCTCACGTCATGGGCCAGGCCGCGGCTACCGGTGCTTGCAGCTGCGAGGGATCGCGGTACGACGTGAAGGACATGCTGGCCGTGGTGATACGACATTAGGACTATATAAGCTTCAGGTCGTGGCTGGAAAAGAATGCTTGTTTGCTCTGTAGTTACGTCTCACACAGCAGTCAAAAGGAGAATCGAATATTTGACCACCTCAAAACCGGGACCGACGTATTCAGTCTCTCGTTGTTTCCAATCTCTTCGCATAAGCCGGACCACCCAGTATCAAGCAAACATGCAGCTTCCCGCACCTCTTGGTCTGGCAGCACTCGTCGGCCTGGCCAGCGCCGCAGTCCTTCCCCGGACTGGGACGACAGACATCCAATTCTGCACGGCGTCCACGTACGCCACCGGAGCATGCCCCTATGCCCAGCCAACAGCCGGAGCAGGGACATGCGGGACGTTGAAAGTAGAGGCGAACGTCTGCTGTAAGCCACCCTGAGCCCAGACAACACGATGGCATCCCTCTTGGCATCAGACAGCACTGACACCCAGTACCCGGCGGCAGACACCTTTGACGACTTCCCCGAGGCTCCAGCCGCCCTTGTCGGCGATGTGAACTACATCTCGATCCCGAGCGGGGGATCCATCACCGGCTGCAACCTTTACAAGTGAGTGCTCCCACTTGGACTGTGTCTTAAAAAACTGAGACACGCAGGACTGACCGCAGCTCTGTTCAGGACCACGGACTGCACTGTGACACCAGACCAATCGTGGGCGGCCACGGAGGTCGGTTCCACGGACCTGACGTGCCGCAAGCATCTCACTGCGAATATTGTCAGCTGGATTTGCGCCTAAAGGATCAGGATTGGAAAAGTGGCGCTCGGGTCTCGAAAGCGAGGGCGCGGTAATTGGAGGGGGATGCTCACGAGAACTAATGACCTCGGACTAAACCACTAGCTCTAGTTAAATGGATGAAGGCACTGACATGTTTACGTCTACTTCCTAGGGGATAGTAGCTTGTGGACTTTCCTCTTTGTTCGAAAATCATTTGAAATAGTCAAAAACAAGTTGAATCATGGCTCTGGCGAGTGTTTAAAGGACTCAGAATATGCCCTGCCAGATGAGTTCCCCACGAGTTTGTGACATCGATATCCTGCCAGTCATTCGTTCTACCGACATCTTATGCGTTCGTCAACATAAACTTTTAGAGCGAGTCAGAGCCTGGACAGACCCATTAAAGGTCAGCTCAGCAGTCCAGCCATTGCGAAAAGAGGCATGTGCTGTGGTATATTACTCGACGACTGCGCAGACTCTGCGGAAACTTTTGGAATTGTGTGTCATGCAAGCTGGATGCGCGTAAGCTATTCAGGCATGTTTCATGTTTGGCCTAACTTATGCCTACATATCAAGAAGTGTGCCTGATAGGCCTATGTTGGGTATCGATTCGCGTTACCAGCATTCTCTGCTACTGCCACAATGTGCGTACAAGACAGCCAACTCTACAGCGCCTCAGCCGCCTTCTTCTCCAACGCCGTCATGACCTCGAGAGCCCGATCAACAGCGTCACGGGCCGCCTCATCCTGCACACCGCCACGCACCTCGGCAAACCTGCGCTTCCAGAACCCCCAGCGCTCCAGGTTCAAGCCCCTCGTGGCCGGGATCCGCTTGCCGCCAATGTAGGCGCGCCCCGTCGAGGCCGTCTCCTCGGCCCAGACCCCGAGCAGCGACTCCCTCCACAGCCTGTCCCCAGCGCGGATGATCCACTCGGCCGCGACGCGCACGAGGGCGTCGACGCTGGCCTGTGGGAGCGGCTTGTCCTGTTCGTCCCTGGTGGTGTCGCCCTCCAGGCCGGAGCGCAGCTCCCAGATGCCGAAGGTGCGGAAGGAGGGCTGGACGTCGTCGCGGTAGGCGCGGGCGACGAAGGAGTTGAGGTTGACCCACTCGTTCAGGGACAGTTCTTGGTCGTCATCCGAGCCAGCGGCCTCGAACTTGGGGCCTATGAGATGGGTGGGCTGGTGTTAGCATGGGACACCGTACAACATAAGAAGAAGAGCCTCAAGACGGTTCTGTGAAGTATGTCATCTTACCCTCGTTCCACTCGTCCCTCATAAACATGCCGAGCTCGGGCAGGTCCTTCCATGGCGCTTCGGCGGTCCGGAGTGAAAGCAAGACCTGGACGAGGGCGTTTTGCGCGGGGTGGTCGGGAGGGATAACGGCGGCAGTGTAAGTGAAGACCTTCCATGTGTTCCAAGTGAAGTCTGCGGGACTGAGGCCGGCCTTGTCGAGCTTATCGGGGCCGTAGGACGTCAGGTAGGTGACAAACTGGGCCACCTTGTCGTCGCCTGTGGCCCCTTTGGATGCGTTGAGTGTCTGTTGAAGCTCAGCAAGAACTTCGGATTGGGTGTTGTTGAAGAGGCCGCGGTCCTCGTTCGTGATAGCATCAAAGTTCAAGGTTGTTGTGATCATCTTGAAGGATTGTGAAGGATGAGCTGAGTACAGGTGCGGGGTAAAAGAGCCAGCTGAACAGCGAAGAGAGCTGAGGGGTGATGCGGAAGAGTACACAGAATTCAAAACTCGAGTGATAAAGATTGTGGACTTGGGCATGTGTGTTTTCTGAAAGCGAGTGGCTCTTTCCTACGTCTCATGAAGAATATTGATAGATGTTGTTGGCTTCAAGCTTTAAATAAATTTGGTTAGACCGATCAGGCAGGTCGGGCCAATGAGATGACGTATGTCAACCACGGCGTCCTGAAAATGACACTTGGCTTTCGTGGTCGGCCAGGACTCATACCGGATGGAAAAACGTCTCAAAGTCTCCGGGGTCTCTTCCTCCTACGGCATATGGGGTGCTCGGTTGGGTAAATACTGCAAGGCAAGGGCAGCCCGACGTTGTGTGTCCACTATCAATGATCCTCGCTTGAGGCTGAAATTTGCCCTGGGCTACGCATGCTCCAGCCTAGGCCGGTCTCTAAAACGGTCATTCCCTCCACCCGACACGATCCTCATTACCAAACCAACCTTGAAGCCGTAGGAATTTAAGAACCCTGTTCTGGAACAATAACGGTCTTTGATGACGGTGTGGAAAGACAAGCTATGGCTGGGAACTAGCCAACCTGGAGCTATTCAAGTAGCTGGTGTTTGAGCTTCCTCTTTGAGCCAGAACGTAACATTGAAATTTGAACCTTATCAATCTGAGTGGATCGTTTGCACACCATATTTGTGGGAGTCCAGACCTTTGATGTGGCCCGTCTCACAATCGCCGATCTTGGCTACAGGCCTCATCGGGACGTCTTACGTGTGTCAGCTGCTTGCAGCTGCGTCCCACGAACTCCCTCCCACGCCCGATCTTGTCGGCTATGCTGACAGGGCCGTATGCTTACAACCGCACTAGTAGAGCTCTAGCTAGGAGCTCAGCTTCAAGCTTGAGCATCCCACCTCTTGTTGAAAACCTTCAAAGCCCCACAAATTGTGGTCTTTACTCGGTCACTCAGTCTGTCACACCATGGCTGCAGATGATTCCAGGCCGCTGACGAGGTAGAAATCCATGTGGCAGAGCAGCCAGACATGTCCGGGCTTTGTGCTTTCAACTCGCTGTCAACCTGGCTCGACACTCCGATGGACCCAGAACTAGACCAGGCTGCTCGGTCAAAGATGCTCCTGGAGACCCAAACACTCCTCAAGGCCCCAGTGACCTCGGTGACCATGTCAAGGACGTATCGAGCGGGTCCCATACCTAGAGGGAGAAGTACAGAGATTGGGGAAGGCTAAGGCAGTCCACCTCAACATCTCATGGTTTCGTCCATCCGCTCGAAACTGGTGTTTGTCTGGCTTGGGATGGCCAAGACCATCTGGCCTCACGGAAATGCAACAGACAGCTGGACTTTGAGGCCGACCCGTGTTGGCTCAGTGCTGTCGAATAATGCGCGTGCTTCCCATGACCTATGCTGGATGAAAGACTTTCCCGCGATCGTCCAAACAGTATATAGAGACGGTAGAGGCTCGTTTTCTTAAGTCTGAAATAATCTATTCAGGCTCATCACATTCTCAAGCATCTTTCTACACATTACTTTCTTTAAACTGAACCGCACACCGGCTGTGCTGTTCTAGTAATACACCTCATCTTTTGTAAATATAAACAGCCTCTCCACTACAAACATGTCTTACTACCCATCATCTAGCCGGAGCGGCCATGGAACCCACAGTCGGGATTCCAGCAGTGGTGGATCCAGCAAGAGCTCATACGTAAGTTTGGACGTGAAGCTGTCTCCTACCTCAACTAAGCATCTGGCATGGTGGGGGAAGAAAAAGACAACACTCCTTCATTTGACATCAAGCTGACGAATTCCCGCTATACAGTACTCTGGCAGCAACCTCCCAGACGATGACCCCGACCGCCGCTACAATGCCAAAGAAGTGCGTCGCCAGGTCCAGGAGGCCCCTGCGACCAAGACTCGCTACCTGACATCGGAGGGAAAGAGGCAGAAGACGTCTTACCCCAAGGATTTTAAGAACAAGGACAACCTCGAAGGGCTGTGCAGCCCAACCCCGCGCAACGAGTACCCGCTCTCCAAGAACCACCAGGGGAACTTCAGCCAGTACCCCGTCTCGCAGCAGCCCGGGCCCTACCGCGCAATCTACGCCAAGGACAAGACGGACGATAGGTCCAGGTTCGACCTCATCTACCACGACCCCACCAAGAGCGGTGGTGATGACAGCAACATGAGCATGGCTGCCTACCGTGAGAGGCAAAGCCGAAGCGGCGGCGGCGAGGTATCTTCTAGTACCCGCAGGCCCAAGACTGCTGCCACTTTGTCTGAGAGGCAGCATCGCCTGAGGAGCAGGTAATTGAGCCTATATATCACTGAGGCAGGCTTAGTATTCGCGGTTCTGTGGCTTTGATGGCTGGCCCAAGTTGGCAGTTCCGGTGGAATACTGTGCAGTATATCCCAGGAAAGAAGTGATAGTTATAAAAAATAGGACATGCCAGTTTAACCATTGTGTCAGTACCAAAGTTCTAGATAAATTCCTCGTAAGAACACATGACCTGATTCTCTCATCCTCTTCATTGTGTCAATTTTCCAGCATCTCACAAGCCTCGGAAATGGCTTGCGAAGTCCCATCAATGTGGTCAAGCTCGAACGGCGTGAAGTGATCTCCGGGTATATCGATGACTTTAACCTTTGCCCCTACCAGCTCCTCCCAAGCCGCGCTGCTTGTCTGCACATCCCCTCTGTCATGCAGCCATTTGTTTTCCGGTAGCGCATAGCCTGCGGCCCTGAAGCCCTCTGACGATCTCAGGAGCACCACCCGAGGCATCTCCCCATCCCGCCTTGGTCGGTACTGCCCAAGCATCGCGGCCCGCCGCAGGTTGTTTCTAACCGCAAGCGCACCGACTGCTTCATGGAACTTTGCAGCCTCGGGTCGCCGGTTCCTCGCTCCGTCTATATGCTTAGCTGCCATGGCGGCTTGGACAGTCTCTCGAGCGAGCGGAAGGTGATTCAGTGGTGGAGGCGAGTCGATGAGGACCACGCCTCGCACCAAGCAGTCGCCGCGCTCTGTCAGCAAACGAGCCATCTCGAAAGCAACGACACCCCCGAACGAGTAGCCGCCGAGGATTATACCACCACTGTGGCAACTCGGTCGGCTCCTAGAAACAAGGGTTGCGTAATGTTCTGCCATATCCTCGATGCAGGACCAGTCTTCTTCAGGATCCGAAAGCATGCGTGGATCCTGGATCGCAAGCACAGCACGGTCCAGTGGGCCGATACGACAGTACTCAAAGCACATCCCGGCGCCTGGGTGAACCAAGTAAATCGGAGCTGACTCCGGTAATCCTGATCCGTTCTGAATTTGCATGGGTTGGTGTTCCAGCCTTATGCAGCTACGAACCAACTCCATCATCTCGCTCGGTACTTTGGTCTCTTCCACGTCCTCCTCAGCTCCACTTTGGCTCGGTGTTGTGTGCTTGCTGCTCAGGATCATTGTATCCGCTGCTATGCTCGTAATGCGTCAGTACAATTGCATCTTCCCCAAGGCATGAGCTGGCTCACCATGAGGAGAGGAACGCCCGGTTTCTCGTCCTTGCCTTCCTTCAGTAGAAGAAGCACCACTGACAAGGCTCTCGACGTCTCCAACAGACTCGCACATGGATAATTGAGAGACACCAGGCGAATGGCCGACCAAATCCTCGAGCTTCTTTTCAAGCTCCAAGATCATGAGGGAGTCAACGCCGAGAGCAGCAAGCTTGGTTCGCGAAGTGAGAGTTTCGGCCTTCACGCCTGTCGTCTCGGAGAGGATGTCGACCACGGTAGCTGGGCTTGTCACCGGGCTGATTACGGCAGTGCTCCCTTCGTAGTCGTCGACAGTGATTGCAAGACTCGTGGCCACAGACTTCGGTTCTCCTACCACTCGCAACTCCTTCTTGGGGCCCTGATGTGCCTTTTCGCCGGTCTTCGGAAAGTCCCCAGCAACCATCTCGAACCCAGCTTGAATCTTCGAAAGCTTGGAACGTTTGAACTCGACTCCTTTCATAATTGCAATTATTCCGTCGCCATCAACAGCATGTACATCGGCAAATATGCTTTCCGGGGCCGCAGAAATCGAGGAATTGCTGCAGTGCACGTCAAATGCATGCCTTGCGCGAAACGTCTTCCTGAACATAGTCATCGACGAGACTTGGTGGCAGATGCAAACCGTGTCAGCATCGACATTCAGGTTGGCCACGAAGCCTGCAACGTGCAGCATCGTGTCGAGAAGAATGGGATGACCAGCATAGTTGCCCTCCGGGGTCGTAGCTGGAACCTCGCAGCTGGCAAACGCCTCTTCGGCATCGTCGTTGACGTGGAGCTTGCGAACAGCCCAATAATGTGGGCTGTAATCGACTACCCTGCTGAAGATCTTCTTGTACATGGTGCCCGTGGTAAATATCTGCCCGCCGCCCCGTTCGAAACCAGCTTTGCGGCGTGCCAGGAGCTGCTCTGTCCGCTTCAACTTTCCAATGGCCTTCAGCAACGGACGGCGCTTGATTTTCCCGAAACCGTGAAGTTTGGGCTGGGAAGGTTTGCCTCTGTCGTTGACACTTGAGACGCGGAAGATGCGACCGTTCTCTGTTGCATCTCCCCGGTGAATGGTGACGCTTATTGTCTTTGGCGAGTCTTGGCTGAAGAGGAGTGGTCTTGTGAATGACATGTCGGAAAATTTGAAAACATGATCCACCGCGTCCGCCCCCTCGACGTGTGATATTGCTGCCAGTGCCATTTCTGCGTAGACAGAAGCCGGGCATAGCGGCTTGCCACAGACAACATGCCCCTTGATGAAGTCTCCCAGGCTCTGAATGGAGGTTTGAAACTCTGCTATCGTATCGCTGGTCGGCTCCACGTGGTTCTCAAGGAGGGTGTATTGAGTTCCTGCCGGTCTGCTTAGACGAGCATGATGAAAGCCTGGTGCCAATTCGCGGGAGATGGGTTTATGATAGTTCTTCGGATTCAATGGAGAAGTCGGCAAGTCAGTCATTACCGGTTTCAGGCCCATATCCTCGAAGATTGCTCGCCAACGAATGTCCACATTGTCTCGATAGAACGAGCAGAAGATATCAGACAATGTCTGAGAGGGGTCGTGACCCTTCCTCAAAGTTGCCAGCTTTTCCGATGCAGGACTTGATAGCCGGGGGGCAACCTGAAGCTAAAATCAGTAACCCGAATCGCCGTTGTATGCTGAAGATTCAATGCTCACCATTGGAAGTAACACCGGGTGTGGGCCAACCTCGATCCAGCGTCCATGAGACAGATTGCCATGCTCCCTCAAAATGTCGTCTAGCCCTCTGTCGAATGCGACTGCCCTGCAACAGTGCTGTGAGAAGTATTCAGGCGTGAACGCTTGCTCTCCTGGTTGCACAACCCTTCCAAGCACGTTGCTTGCTATTGGAAGCGCAGGCGCAGAGATGCTAACCTGCGAGGCAATTTTCCCTACGTCTTCTGCCACCTGATCCAAGGCAGCAGTGTGGTAAGCAACCGGGACGTTGAGCATTGTAGATCTCCTGCCAAGTACTGAGATATCCTGCTTGAGTGCCAAAAGTTCCTCCTTGTTGCCGCCCACGACACAATCACCTAGTGAGTTCTCGCAGGCGATGCTCAAGTCCGCATATTTACTTCGGCCGAGAAGGTCTTGTTGAACTTGGGCAGCGCTCATGTTCACGGCAAGCATTGATGTTTTCCAAAGCTCGCAGGAGCTGATGATGAGGCGCGCTCTCTGCGCCACAAGCCAAAGCCCACTCTCAAGGTCCAGTACACCAGCAATGACAAGAGCGGCGTACTCGCCTAGACTGTGTCCCGACACGATCAATGGTCGGATGCCCACATCTATCAGAAATTGTGCAAGTGCTACCTCGAGCACAAAGACACCAGTCTGAAGTGCTTGAAGTATCATCGGGTCCTGAGCTTGATGTGCCTTGTCTTTGCCGGGCTGAATGACGTCCAAGCAACTCGGAAGACCCCACTCGAGCAATAGTTGATGACATCGACGAACAGTTGCACTGAACTTTGGGGAGAGATCCATCAATCTGCTATCCATCCCCATGTATTGTGAACCTTGCCCGCTGAAAAGGAAGATCGTGGGGTGCGCTGTATCTGGTGCCTCCAGAATTTGTGCGTTCTTCAGGTTTATGATCAAGCCCTCGATTGATGAGGCTGTTGTTGACAGTCGGCAGCTTTGCAGGCTCCTGCGTGCAGTACTCGTGTAGCAGACATCAGCAATCGATAGTTTGTCTTGATTGTCAAAGAGGTATGACACGAGTGATTCCCTCAATTGCTGAAGCAGTTCTGGATTCCGCGCAGAGCAGCCAAAAACATGCGTTACAGAGCCTTCAAGCCCAGGCCTCCGCTCTCGAGCATCTTCATATTCTTGTAATAAGAGTGCTGCATTGGAACCTGCCGCACCAAAGTTGTTTAGAAGAGCGGTCCTTCTCTTCCCTTCTGGGGCCGTCCAGTCCAATGGCCCTGTGCTGATGACTGTCCCGTCTGCCGAGAGGTCCTGAATAGCCGGATTCAGTTCTTCGAGCAACGCCTGTGGTGGTATGCGCTTGTGCTTCAGCATGAGCAGCAACTTCGTCAAGGAGGCCACGCCACTGGCCGCTTCGCAATGGCCAATGTTTGCCTTGATAGACATGATATGTAGTGGATTATTCTCCCTTCGGCCCTTGCAGAACACATTCCGGATACCCCTGATCTCATTAGGATCCCCGGCCGGTGTCCCAGTACCGTGTGCTTCAACGACGGATACGTCCTCATGCCGCATACCCGCCTTGCAGAGCACCTCCTCAAAGAGCTTCTCCTGGGTCGGGGCGTGTGGGTGCGTGATTGAGGATGCCTGCCCTGATTGGTTGACTGCGACTCCCTTGATGACTCCAAGGATGGTATCGTTCTCGTTGACGGCATCGCTGAGTCTTTTCAGGACGACAGCCGCACAACCTTCGCTGCGACAGTACCCGTCAGCAGCCTTGTCGAAAGCTTTGCACTGTCCTGTAGGGCTGAGGAAATGAGCCCTGTCAAGACCCAGATACATGTCTGGACTGGTTATCACGTTGACACCTCCAGCTACCGCGGCTCGACATTCACCAGTCGCGAGCGCGCGGGCGGCTTGGTGAATGGCCACGAGGGAGGAGGAGCATGCCGTGTCCAATGTTATGCTCGGCCCTGACCATCTGAAAGCATACGAGATCCTGCCACTCAAGAACGCTCTCAGAGTTCCTGGGCTGTAGTAGACGTCGATGTCGTTCCTCAAGTTGTCAACGTAGTCCAGGGTCGCGTTGCCGATGAAACAGCCGAAATTCTCCCTAGAGAAAGAAGGTGTGCTGTCCGGGACATACCCGGCATTCTCCAGAGCACGATGTACTGTTGTCAGCATCATGCGCTGCTGCGGGTCCATGGAAAGGGCTTCTCTGGGTGAGATACCAAAGGCCTGGTTGTCGAAGAGAAATGGATCGTCTATGAAGTTGCCGAATTGTGTTCCCATGGCTCGGTCCTCATTGACTGGTTTGTGCCCGTTGCCGTTGTAATAGTCCTCCACGTGGAAGCGACTTGAAGGTATCTAGATTCTTGTCAGTCCAGGTCACTATGGTTATTGATCGACGAAGCTGACCTCAGAACAGCTATTTACTCCATGCATTAGATTTCTCCACAGTGCTTCCGGATCTGGAGCTCCGGGCAGTGTTGAGCTCATGCCGACAATAGCGATATCGCTTTCTTGCGATATTCTCCCAGTGTACGATTCAAGGGATGCATCGAGGACTTCGACATTCTCGGGTACCTCCTTTGGTCGGGTGAAGGCGCCATTGCTGGGTCCAAAGTTCCACACTGTTAGAGCCCCACGGCCCTGACTGCACCCTTCAAGAGCTAATGGAACAATCGAATCTTCCACTGAGACCCAATTTGTGCGCTCCATGAGGATCATGTCCAAGATTTGGGTCAGAAGGTCTGTCGAGGAACTGCCCTTCCTGGACTGAACCAGCGATCCATCGATGGTAGATATTATCGGCACAACAAGGTCTTGTTGTGATGGGAACACAAGCCGGCGCTCCTCGAACTCGTCTAGGAGCTGATATTTGTACTCGTGTAGGCAACGATTGTGGTAAAGAGTGAAGATGTTGGTAGGGATCACGCGACATTTGGCTGGGAGCATAGTGCGGGCAAATTCTCCCAAGCTTTCTCCTTCGCCGCTGATCGTGAGAACGGTTCTCGTATTCAATGAGCTCACGTAGATGGGTGTGCATTGGCTCTGCACAAACTCAGTCAGATGGACTCACGACAACAAAGTGGTGTTGCTCATTACTCACTTTAGACGTAGAATAAGTCGACATAAGCTGTAACATGTCCTCTTCTTCGATGTTACCGACAACTAAACTCCAGGGAGAACGAGTCTGGAAGAACTTGATCTTTCTTCGTGCTCGCTCGCATACTATGCCAAGCATGACCGCGGCACGGAAGCATTGTTCAGCCCGCGCGAGATAATGGAGTGGGCTTTGCGCGGTGGCGACCGCTGCAGCCGTGAACAGGCCGGCGCAGAAGCCTGCTACTGCGACCGTCTCCTGGGTGTGAAAGTCAGGGCTCGCCATGCCTTGAAATCTTAGCAATTGAATCAGCGAGAGAGTCGCGTGCTGTACGATAGGATGGTGCTCATAACGCGAGCATGGCCGTATGATGTCTTTTGGCTGGCGAAAGTCGTTCAGATCGATGAGTGTGATGCCATCTGCCTGAGATGACGCCAGGCGGATCTCCTCGAGAAAGACCTTGTGACAGTTCTCCGCCAGAATTTGTCCTTGAACAGTACGCCCATCTTGATATGCCTGACTGCGGATAGTATTACTGAAGATGATATCTGACCCAAGGCCGCCAAATACTGGTATCTTGGCCATGGTATCACGTTGACTAGAAAGGTTGGGGGGGGGGGGGGTTGGTTGAGTAAGGTAATAATTGTAAATATCATCGGAAGTTCTAGCTTAAATTTTAAAAAGCGATCGAGTGAGTTTATTAGGTCAAGATGTCTAAAGATTGCGGAATATACTCTTCGACTTGTCAATCCCTTGCGACTCATTGACCAGCTCTCAGGTTTGGTCAGCATATACTACTTTACCCTACCAGTTCAAAAAGCTTTGTAGTCTCGAACAGCTCGGCCCGACCCATATGGAAACATTGCTTGTGAGGTGAAGAATCCTACGCTTGAAAGACGCGTCATATTGATAAGCTTGATCTCGACATTGGGCAGCTTCGGTGGCTCTGCGCTGTCGAACCGCTCAGCACGTCCCAGGTCCTGTTTCCCACAATCCGCTCCCCACAATCCGTTTATCACGGAGTCGATCACCCTGTTTCGGTCTTGCAGCAAGTCAGTCGTAATCCTGTCGTAAGATGGTATCTGGTGTGCTTCCTTTGAACAAGTTCTCAGTCGCGTTGGGATGTCCTATGCTATCAATTGTTACACAAAGTCGTAATCCGATATGCAGGCGCTCGGGCGTGAAGTGTTGAGAAAGATGGGTATCACAACCCGCTTTGGATGGTATCGTGGTCTGTTTTTGGAAGCTCTAGTCGTGTATGTATGAGTCTTGATGTGGCCCGTGCCTAACGTATCCTTTGCACTCGCGGTGGCTGCTGAAGTACTCTTGTACCGAGGTGGGCCTGACCCACTTATACATCCCGAACTGAGGCGCTGCATGTTACCACACCTCTATATTATCACGCGCGTAAGTATGCGTGTACCAACGCGCGTGAGATGTCTCCTACCTAGGCAACTGTCGGCGGTCTCGCATACGACTTTACATAAAGCACAGGGCGCTTGCTGAATAAGAGCAGACCGCACGAGACCTTGAAATTACGTGTCGATACATTAGATGTGGATACCAGGCACAAGCTTGCGAAATAGGTTATCATTTTCTTTATGCATAGGTCAAGTCATAGGTTGGTCTCAAGAATAGCCCGGTAATCAGTGAACAAGAACTGCATATGCAGGTATCTGCATACTCATTACGTGTCCACGACCTGGATGGTGACCTTGAGGTGTTCTACTCGATCGGAGATAAGGGGAAAAAAGACGCCGACCACAGCCACAAGCAGAAGACGCGTCATGAAGTCTCGCTATGGTGTTCTCGGTGAGGATCCTCGAAGAGGAGTCCAAGCGGGATGGGAGTGTCTCAGGCGTCCTAGCGTGCATTTAGGCAACTGATTCGCCAATGCGTGGTGCCTTCTATCACCTATACTTCCCGTCCTCTGCAGCGTCGCCTGACCCAATCGTTTCATTACGCAGAATTCTGTGGCTGCTTGATTTTGCCTGCGCCTTTCCTTTCGCTCTCGCATTTCTGAAGCGGACTCTCTTGTGAAGATGGGCCTGCACGAAAGTAACGGAGTGACTGGCATGCAGTTGGATGACTTGAAGGCTAGAGAGTTGAGGCAGCTTGCCAACGATGTCTCCAATGCCGTTGAAGCTCGCATCATGGGACAAGCTGGCGCAGGAGAGAGAATCAGAAGAACGACGCAGAATGTCCAGATAGCTGGAATGGGTCCAGCCGAGTACTGGGGCACTCAGTTGTGGCAGGCAAGTTAAATTGTTCCTTCTCCCTTGGTGACTCCCAAACCTCTCAGTTATTGCCGGGCAGCCTTTGTCCAATGATCTGTTGAGTTGTCGTGAGTTGTAGTGTGCACAAGGCGATATGAGCCAGACTAACCAAACAAGTCAATGTAGCCTTTGAAAAGCGTCTGTTTGGTCATGGCGCAAGAGATGGGACTGCTGCCAGCTGTCAACGAACAGAGCCGCCCAATCAGTGCCGCGGAGGTGGCCAGGAAAATCGGTGCTGACCAGCTACTTATCAGTGAGTTCCTTGCAATGCTTTGAGACCCTGGCAATTTGCTGACCGCATGCGCAGTTCGCATCATGCGTGTCTTGACCGGTGTAGGCATCTGCGAGGAGACCGGCCAGAACACGTACCGGGGAAACGAACTCAGCAAGATAGCTGCCAGCCTGCATGGCCAGGCTGGCGTCAAGATCGAGAACGAGCTACTGTTCCCGATAGCGGCCAAGATTGTGCCGTATATGCGGACACATGGGTTCAAGCAATTCCCGCGCAGACCAAAAGAAATGGACCCAACACAGTTTGCGTTTGGCGGCAAGATGATGTGGGAACATTTCAGGGACAGCCCGGAGCATAAACAGTGGTTCGATACGTGCGTTATACCTTGCGCTTGATGTAAGATTTATACTGATTAACCGCAGACTTATGATTGAAAACCGTGCCGTCAATATTCCATGGTTTCATATCTATCCTTTTGCGGACGAACTCGGACAAGCATGCAGCAACAAGCCAGACGATGTGTTGCTGGTGGACGTTGGCGGCAACCGCGGTGCAGACATTCTTGAGTTCCACCAGGCGTATCCCAATCTCTCTGGACGTCTCATCTTGCAGGAATTGCCAGAAACTATTGCGGCTGTGGACAAAAACTCCATGGCGAACATTGAACTGCAGCCATACGACTTCTTCACACCCCAGCCAGTCAAGGGCGCCAAGGCATACTTCTGGCGATGGATACTGCACAATTGGGATGATGACAGCATCCGCACCTTCCTTTCTAACACCGTGCAAGTCATGGATAAGGACAGTAAGATCCTGATTGAGGAATATGTGTTGCCGGACATCGGTGTGGATATCAAATGCAGTTCTCATGATATCCTCATGATGCTCTATCATTCGGGGATGGAGAGATCGTTCAGTCAATGGAGAGCACTTTTGGATAGCTGTGGACTGGAGATCGTCAAAGTCTGGACCCGGCCAGACACTGACCCTTCGATCTTGGAGTGTGGCCTCAAGCAAGAGTGACGCCAGAGGGTTTTGATGTGAGCCCGAAGAATGTGTTGGAATTATTCCATATGTCCAAATTATCTACCACTTGTTTGCTCTACGTATTTTTGAGGCTTCTCTGCGTGTTTTGTATGGTAATATTTATCTTCTCTTCTTCGAATGTTTTACATCATCGGTACTGTGAGATCGCTAGCCATTTGCCCAAATGAAATTTGTAGACCATTGGAGTAAGGTGGGCTCGATGCCCAGTCAGACACCGCGTACACTGGCAACTTGGGTCCCTGTGGTCCGTAGGCTAATGGTCTTATCCAATTTCGTCACTGGTTAACTTTTGGGAGATGCTGTGCCGCTTTCTGAACCACTTTGGACCTCGGTGGCATCTTGTGTAATTTGATGTTTGAGCACGCAAGCGCAATTACCAAGGAATATCAAACGGAAGTACGGTCATTATCCATCAATAATCATTATGTGCCATTATATTACGGGGCTGTATCACATTACGCTGGAAGTGGGAGCCACTGCAGCAGCCGCGTAAAGCAACTGTGTTCCTGCTGTGAAAAATGATGCACACCCATCATCACCCCTTGACACGAGAAAAGGTGGCAGCTTCTTTCCATTGACCACAAGAATCCCCAACCCCTCAAGAACGGGGTCTCTCCTTGACGCATGCATCAAACGTAAACGTAGCAGAATGGACCGCCAGTCATGCCAAGAGATGACATGAGCAAAGCAATCTCCATTATGTCCCCATTCACACCAACGTCAACCGTATCACTGAGAGTTCCGTTGCGGCTTGGGGGCTCATTCTTTGAGGTTATGGTGCCACCAAAAGCACTGGTCCTGCTCTCCGGGTCTTGGTTCTGCCAGATCCACCACACGCGGTCAATCTGACCATGGTGCAGCCAGAAAGCCGGGTCACCGGGAGCACTGTAGATATCCTGTTTGCATTTCAGTATTTATCTTGGCATGCCTCACTTTGAAGACACCTTGGAACACTCACACCAGCTGGGTCACCCTGAAAGGTGAAGTGGCCGCCGCCATGAACGCCAAAGTTCCCAGTCATGTTAGTGGCCTGCATGTTATCTTGGAAGTCTATGATGTTGTCCCACTGAGTGAGCAGATCGGTAACATTCTGCTCCGTTGTCCAGCGAGAGGACACCCACGAGCTAATATCCCGCTTCATGCACCGCGGGTTGTAGTCGTACGTATTATTCACGGCGACCACCTCGGGCTCGGCAAGGGTGGGCGATATGGGACCCAGGTTCACCGTGTAATTGGCAAAGGGCCCGGTCTTGACGCAGCCTCCGCCGCTCCCCGGTGGGATGTAGTCCGCCATGTCTCCATCCTTGAGTCCATTAGTGAAGTTGTGTGGCTCGAACTCGCCGTTGCCGCTGATGCTACCGACGCCGCCGTCGAAGAGCGGCGAGTTGATGGGGTCAGACGCCCACTTGCCCCAGTTCCAATAGGGCTGGTAACCCGCGTAGCCACATTCGTCACGCAGCGCCCGTTCGAAGGTCCAGACAAAGTATCTGTGGAACGACAAGAAGTTGGCCGTGAAATGGACCGTGAGCGTCTGTGCTATATGAGGGATATTAAAGTCGTCGAAACGACTCTTGGCACCCGGGTACTCGGTGTTGTTGTAGAGCGAGGGCAAGGACATCAGGCAGTTTACTGCACTGGTGTAGTTGACGCGCTCGGTCACGGATAAATCTCCCCTATGCCATCGTCACCATTGAGTAACTCGATCAGAATACTTCTGAGAGGAAGGAGACATACCATTCTCTTCGCTTGGCCGCATTCTCAACAGTGCAGGTGTGATTGGAAGAGGAGGCGACATATGCTCTCAGGTTAGCGAGGGCTATCGCGGCGAGACCATCAGTCTGATTAGTCGGCGCAGGATTATACCCTTCTACCAATGAAACAGAAGATAAGATACCGAGCAGAGTAGTGAGGTGACGGGCAAACATGACGACGTGGATTGGAAATCACCTGGGGCGGGCTCTCTGGGCAGTAGCGACCTCCATTGCAGTAGAGTAGTTCGCGATCAAACAAGGTTAAATACACCTTGCCGAGGTTTACTCAAGCTTTCGGCGGCACAAGGGTATGCCATAGATCAACAGGCACAACTAGTGCATCGTGAGAATACACAACCCATGTCATCTGCAGGCGCTCGGCGAGTCGTCGTAAGCGTCCACAAGTCTACTCGTTTACAGAACGGGCGGCAGGATCTGAGAAATTCCCCTGATGTAAGTGGACAGGGCATTACCAGACCTGCAAGCCACAGGCACATGAGGCAGTGGAGTCGCAACACGGGAACGGTATTTCAGAGTTACGATCGACGATTGGTCTCATCTTAGTGTGTCATGCTGCTGGCTCTCCAGACTCGGCCGAACCTGCATGCCAACATCGCCAAGTCCTTGTCAACAACACGTTCGAATAAAAATAAGCGATGCTTTTCCCACTCACCGCGTAATCGCTCGAGTACGGTGTCGCCCCGTTACACAGCATGTGAACCGCACTCGGTGGAGACAGGCCGCGTATCAACCGTGCTATTGGATCCGTGCTCAACAAAATACTACACACACCAGGTTTGTGCTCAACGTTTGAATGGCGACACCGCGCAAGCCGTGACCGTGATACTGGTAACAGGGATAGCTGTGCTTGAATAGGAACCGTGCTCTACTGAGGACTCATGTGTCTTTGGCGTCACTCTGCACGTCGCATTCGCTAAGCAACATTTGGGATCCGTGTTCAGGCACCTGACTCACCGTTCACTATTATCTAGTGTCTTTGATGTTCTTCACCTGGGTACAGAATTGGTGTAGAGATAACTTGTCACTTTTCCAGTCCACATCCAGCAAGTACTTTCTGCCTTCAGTCCAGGGGTCTCCAATTGCGTACTGCCACCGTACTTACTACATTGAATCTTTTCGAAATGCTTTACCTTGCGCTGATAAGGAGGGGAAAAGAAGAAAAATCAGGAAACTGTAAGAGAAAGAGGGGAACGCTATCATTGCAGCCATGAACGAGCTCAAGCAGCTGATTAACAAATAATACTGTAGTCTCCTGCATGATTGACTAAGATAACAAAAATGTCTGGTTCATGAAACTGCTTTGATGTTGTCACTCTTCCTTACGCCCTGGTATCCCATCCTCCGCAAAATGAGGACAACGAACAGCAGACCCACGATTTCTAGAAGCCCTCTATTGGCTGAAGGTGGTCAGATCGCTTAGAGTAGAAGAGATACGGGGAAAACAGAATAATACCAACCAGCATCTTTGCTGGGCTCGGGACTGTAGCTGTCCCAAAGCAGTAGACTTCGCCGGTTATACGAAGAGAACATGGGTTTCGACGATTACGACTTGATTGACACTTGTGGGGCATAGCGGTGATCACAGCCTCAGGCTTGGTCGTTCTGGTGGGAGTACTGCCAGAGACTGTTGGGATTTCGTCGGACCAGCTGCGCCTCACGTTCCCCCGTGAGGAGGACCTCGTGATTAAAGCACAAGCTCCTTGCGCAGTGTTTAATTGAATCGTCAGACCATCCTAGGAAACGCATGTAGATCTCCCCCACGTTACCGAAGGGGGTGGGTCGTGCGAAGCTTCACAATCTAATCTAAGCGATTAAGCATGATCCTAGATCACCATGAATTCATTGGGTGATCCCTACAAAAACCCGATTCAAGCACTACGCCAAGAAGGGGCACTTCTATCAAGAACAGGGTGCAGCTAGACAAGATATCTCGGTGCTGCAGGCCACGACGTGGCCGCAGATGCCGCGTGTCCGATCTGCGTGCGAATGGCAGGGTCTATTTTGTTATCAGCTGAGACACGCGGCAGCCACTGTTATTCCCGTGAGACTGATCCAAAGCTTCGGGTCTGGCGGGAGATCGGTAGACGACGCGCGACAGGCAGCTGGCCCACAAAGGAGGAAAACATGGTGCGATTGCGAGGCTAGAGATTTTCAGGATCCAAGAATCAATGGGAATCCCAGCGAGGCCCGCAAGATTCCCGAGGATTTTACGAGTCCTCGAACCTTGAGTAGAGCACAATTGCAGTACAGTTAATTTTGCATCAAGGGAGATGCTTGTCGATCATTTAGCGCTTGTGGGGCTCCAGCTGCTCTCACAGCTTAATCTGGAATCTCTCGGCAAGAGACTTGTCAAGGACAAGAATGGCTCTGTCTTTGGCGGCCCCAGTTTGTAACCGCTTTGTTCAGTCAATTTTTGACTACGTTGATGAAATATTGCTAAACATGTGTATGAGTGGAATCAACATATCACCGTCTTGTACATCAGTGTCTGCTAAGTGACTAGCTTGATGCTTTCATCTCGCATATCAGTGACTAGCCTACTTAGGAGTCTGCGACCACTTCTACAACAACATCGTAACTTCCATCCTGGAGATCCTCCCCCGAGCTCCATACCAGTGCATAAATCCCATCAGTGTCCGTTGGCTCTGCCCAGAACTTGGAGTCCAGCAAAGTATCGTTATTATACACAAGCTGCCAAGCGAACCGAGCGAAGCCGGTGATGGTTCCGTCCACATCGTAGGCTCCGGTCGTTGGTAAAACGCCAACGGCGTTGTCCTGGTCGCCTCTGATGTATAGAGAGCCCAATGCAGTGCCGTTGGGGAAAGTCGCGTTGACGATCCAATTTTCGTCGCTGACGAACGGCACGTCCCATGTCACTGACGTGAGGTTGGCGGAACTGTCGTCAGGAGTTTCTGTGATGTAGAGTAGACCTGACAGTTGTGAGAGAAAATATTAGACCCAGTGAATAAATTGACGCTGCTAGTACGTAGCGTTTACGAACCATCGCTGAAGCTATATGCGATTGGAATTGCTGTTGAGTCGGCCCCGTACGCGTAGAGGGTGGTGTTGTACTCAATATCGCGCTTTCCCAGCTTGCTAGCCGGAGGCGTTAATGCAGAGGCCGCAGCGACTTGCACATAGAAAAGGTGGAGGAGGCCGAACCACTGCATCTTGGGCACCTGGGATGTATTTTGAGAATTAATTGGGGCTAGAAATTGGGGAACCAACTGGAAATCCTGGGAGATGGACGACGTATAAGAAGCAAAAGACCAAGTGAGAGCGCTGAACCAGAGGACGGATGGTTAAACCCGGAAATAAGGCGCAAAAATGCAGATCAGCATGGCATTTCCAAGACCGTGGTTTGCACTCGATGAAAAGTGTCTGTTGAGCTGAAGATTGCAGACTGCAGAACACGCGTTACGCATAAAATTGGATGAACGGCGCAGCTCCTGGACGGGAATGCAACATTCGCTGAGGCCCTGAGGATGCGTCAGCCTAATTTGAGCCAATGTTGTCTCTTTGTCAGCCACGCAACCTCATTGCAACCCTAGTAAGGAGATGCATGTGCATAAAGCGGGACACACAAAGAGCACCTCCTTCTGTGCACGAATCGGCCATATATTGGGGGATTTATTCTTAGATAAGGATTTTCATTCAGACTTGACGCATTGCGTGGATCGGCCTGCCAGCGCCACAGAGAAGTACGTAGATACCGTAATTCCATGTCTAGAATAATGACGAATATATGAGAAGTAGCAACATCAACCCCTTATCACAGACTCTAGATATGGGGTGCTGATGATTCTGTGAAGAACTATTCTCGTCGTCGCTCATTTTTTGTCTCGAATTCAATCGTTCCAACCAAGTCAAGCACTCCCTTGCAGACGCCAACCAGAATCGTGATGCATTCGTTTCCCCTTCTCTTGTTACTAGCTGGCATATCCAGAGCTTTCGGTGCCTCCTTGGAATCTAGAGCCACGGCATGTGTAAACAGTGCTTCTGATAGATCATGCTGGAGCGAAGGCTACGACCTCTCCACCAACTACTACGACGATGTGCCCGACACGGGTGTCACTAGGGAGTACTGGTTCAATATCGAAAACACCACCGCCGCTCCAGATGGCATTGAAATACCAGTCCAACTAGTCAATGGGTCCTATCCAGGTCCCACAATCATAGCTGATTGGGGTGATACTGTTGGTTAGTTGATACAAGCCTCGATATCGCATCCTGGGCTCCGGGCTAATGCTGAAGGATAACAGTTGTTCATGTGACCAACTCGTTGCAAAACAACGGCACGGGTATTCACTTCCATGGAATTCGCCAAAATGGGACGAATCAAATGGATGGCACTTCCGGTATCACTCAATGCCCTGTTGCTCCTGGTGATTCTTTGACCTATACGTGGCGTGCGGTCCAGTATGGCACTAGCTGGTACCATTCTCACTTCTACGTCCAGACCTGGGACGGGGTCTTCGGTGGAATCCTGATCAATGGACCGGCAAGTGCTAATTACGACGTTGACCTTGGACATATCTTTCTGAACGACTGGTACCATGTAGGTGTACACCCAGCCTTTTGACATTCTTTATACTAAATATTGACCAGGAAACCGCCGACTCAATACTCTACCAAGCCGCCACGACAGGACCTGCAACTCCTCAGAACGGCCTCATAAACGGCACCAACACATATAATGACACCTTGGGGTCCAGATTCGAGACTACCTTTCAGGCTGGCACTCGGTACCGTATCCGTCTAGTAAACGCCGCCGCAGACAATCATTTCCGTTTCATGATCGATAATCACACGCTGGAAGTTATCGCGAACGATTTGGTCCCCATCGTCCCTTATAACACCACAAATCTGAGCATCGGCATGGGAGAGCGGTACGATATCATCGTTACGGCGAAGGAGCTGACCAGTGGCGACTTCTGGCTACGCTCTATTACACAAACCTCCTGTTCCAGCAATGATGCCGCCGATGATATCAAGGGCATCATCCGGTACTCTAACTCGTCTACCGCCGACCCGACGACATCTGCCTATTCCTATACTGATTCATGTCTGGACGAGGATGCTTCCAACCTCATCCCGTACCTTGCCATCGACGCGGCCGCTAGTGACGAAGTCAGCATAAACGCCGTCGGCATGCAAACGATCAACGACACCACCCTATGGACCATGAACTCGACGGTCTTCCGGACCAAGTGGGAAAACCCCACACTGCTGCAGGTGGCTGAGGGCAACGACACGTGGACCAACGGGCAAGAAGTCATCCAGCTCCCAGAGGCAGATAAGTGGGTTTATCTGGTCGTGAATTCTCCCTTCGTCACGGATCACCCCATGCACCTGCACGGACACGATTTCTGGGTGCTTGGAACTGGCTTTGGCGAGTTCGACGAGACCCAGACCGAAAACTTGACTCTGGTCAATGCACCACGCAGAGACTCGGCCATGTTGCCATCTGCTGGCTATATGGTGATTGCCATCAAGACAGACAACCCTGGTGTAAGCTACCGATGCCCGCTCTTCATTTCCCTGATATCTCACTGACTTTTTCGCCGCGCAGGCCTGGCTCATGCACTGCCACATTGCCTGGCACTCCTCTGCGGGCTTCGATGTGCAGTTGCTTGAGCGTGAATCAGAGATCTCCTACGATTACGATACACTCACCTCCACCTGTGCCAACTGGAATACGTATGTCGCTGAAGATAACATTGTTCAACCTTACATTGATTCTGGGGTATAGAGACTTGGCTGGCACGGACTCCTCGACATTAAGTTGTGGATCCCACGAGCAGCGTAAAGTCGGAATAGGAATAACAATGAGGATGTCCCAGATAATTGTTTGAGCTGTTCAATCATAAATTACATTTCATGACCTGATCTATTGGCTGGAAAGTTTGCTCGAGCTCTTTGTTGCCCGCCCACCCCCCTTCCCGGGCCTTTGTAGTCCGCGATTGTCGGGCGTAACAATAGTGTGGGTTTCACGTATGGATGAATCACGGCCACGCGAGTACAGTTCATCAACTGATTGTATTTCACGATCTGCCGAACCTAGTTTCTAATGCTTTCCATTTCCACCATGTACGATTCTTTAAAAATAAACTTGTACAACATGCACACAGAACTTGTCTCCAGGTCTGTTGGGGCAGATGCTCAGGGACGCTTCACATGTAGTCATCTTCGCTGTGATACTCGTCTTCTCTTACCAGCATCTCACGAACCTTCGGGACGAGCACTCAAAGATTGTCGAGTTGCATAGATCGTCACTCGCGGGTCCACTCTTGATACGCCGGGCCTGGGAGGGAATGCGGTCTATGCGATATTCACATGCAAGGACAAAAGTGAGCCTGCACACTGAATGCAACACACTACCCTCAAGTATTCAGGAGCGAATATTAATTCGTACTCAAACATTTAGCATCGACTCTGTGGTATCAGACCCTACAAAACAATCGATATGCTCTTGGCAGGGACTCGTTCACGAAGAGGCGCCCGGAATGTGGGATACAGCGTGCCGCGTAAGCACATAAGCTTCACGCCGCAGGATTTCGACGCGCATAACCACGCGTAACGTTGTACTACCGATAGACAGAATACTTGCTAGGTTCGGTAAATGTCTCCGATAAGTACTGAACTGCGCGTCCGTATCATTTACTGCTTTGGTCTGCTGCAACTGCAACACCAACACTCGAGCCGCCTAGACAACTGCACGGTCATACTCACAGTCGAGCACGGCCGTGTTCGTACGTGGCTCTGTGCAGCAAGTACGTAATCCTCGAAATCTTGTCGGGGTCTGTTTTCGGCTCTTGGGCCACGGGTCGAGTTCTCGCGGAATAACGTTCGGAGGGACTTTGCAGGATGATTTTTCTTCGAACAGGCTGAGCCGTTGCAACACTCGGTTCAGCTTTGCATCGCCGGTAACGAGTATGGCGCATACAGAAATGGTGACAGTGACAGTGGAAGCGCTGGGAGCGAGAAAAGAGGATGAAAAGACCTCCCTGCCAGCTCAGCTAGGGCCTGTCCTATTGGAGCTGAATCTAGATGCAGATGAAGATGTATCGGAGAGAGAGAATGCGGGCAACACGAGCAAGAGTCACTTCGGCGATCGACCAGACTGCTTCAAAAGCACATTCCAGGAGGTGTCGTTTGTTTTTCAAGCCACGATGGCCACAGCCACGTCGTCTTTCCTCACCGGAGTTTGCTTGGTTGTCACGGCCAGCATCGGTCGTGATCTCGGTATGACCCAAGGGCAAATATCATGGATCACAGCTTCCACAAGGTGCGCAATCTTCCTCCAAAACCAATTTTGACAACATCGCTCATGCCTTTAGTAGCCTTGTAGCAGGGGCTTTCCAACTAGCCCTAGGTCAACTAGCAGATCTAGTCGGCCGAAAGCTCATGTTCATAGCTGGGCTGAGCTCCTTTAGTGGTCTAGTACTCCTGACGGGTTTTGCGCAGAACCCATACTGGATGCTGATCATGTGCGGTGCACTCGGGATCCCTTCGGCCATGGTGGTGCCACCAGCAATGGGGATCCTTGGCGCAGCATACAAAGCTCCCTCGAGGAGGAAGACCTCGGCGTTTGCTGCTTTCAGCGCCGGAAATCCCTTGGGGTTCGTGTTCGGCAGTATCGTCTGCGGTGTGGCTTCATCAATATATAGCTGGCGAGCAGCAGTGAGTACTCCAAAGCCCGCTTTACCAGGTATGAAATTCTCATACTAACTTGCCCAGTACATCTTCGTGGCCATTGTCTGGGCTTGCCTAGCCGTGTTTGCGGTCTGGGCGGTCCCTGACGTGGAAAACTTCGCTGCCCGAAGTCCATTGAGAGAACGCCTCAAAGCGATGAAGAATTTTGATTACGTCGGCACAATCATGACTGCCGGGGGAGCGGGCATGTTGACAGCTTCTTTAATGTATTCTGGTCCCTAGGCATGTCTCTGAGGCTCGCAACACTAACATGTCCTAGTCTAGGCCCCAGCGACGGCTGGAAGCGTCCTCATATCATCGCGCTTCTTGTCTTGGGAGTATCTCTGCTGCTGCTGTTCTTCGTATGGGAGATGTTCTTTCCCACGCCGTTGATGCCACCGCACATCTGGAAAGATCGAAACTTTACGCTGGTGAATGAGTGCCACTCCCCGTCTTTCTGATACGTGCTAGCTCATTTGACCAGATTATCATCGTGCTACTTCTGGGAATGATAGGCTTCCAGGGTTCGACTTTCTGGCTCACTTGTGAGTTCTTCCTTGAGAAACTACTCGCCTATGGTGTTGGTGTCAGAAGGTACTAACTCCAGCTATTCTAGACTACATGCAGGATATCCAGCAATTGCCATCCTTGACACTGGTGGCGCATCTTGTTCCCATGATCCTTGGTGGGATCATGTGGAATATATTGGCCGCAAAAACTATGCATCGCGTCAATAACACCCTAATCATGGCATTCGGCTCCGCTGGGTACATTGCTGCAGGTCTGCTTTTTGCATTCATGGAACGAGACAGTCTCTACTGGGCCTTGATGTTCCCAGGAATGATCCTCACCGTCGCCGGTGGCGATCTCCAGAACAACGTCGCAAATGTAGGCCAACCTCTATTGACCGTCCTCCGTCCCCTCCGCCCCCTCCATGAAGATAGAAAACACTACTTGAAGAGTACTCTACTCACATTCGCAGATATACATAATGCAATCACTACCACCCCACCAACAATCACTGGCCGGGGGAATAGTTAATGTTGTTGTCCGTCTTGGCTCATCTGTAGCAATGGGCATTACGACAGCCGTGTATACTTCGGTACAGCTCTCACCAGAGAACGCAGCGGACCCAATGCTCCGTTACAAGTGGACGTTCATAACCTGTGTAGCCTTCTGTGGGGCTGGTGCAGTTTTCGTCCCGTTTTTAAGACTCGGGACGCAGGGCAATTCCACAAAGCAGGAAGCAACAGCACACCCATGTTAGTGTTTCTGGTGTGTTGTCAGGAAATGCTTATTGCAGTTCATGGCCAGCGCATGCATTTCAAAAAGGTCTTGAATAGAGTGGGTTTCATAAGCAGAATCTAGTCGCGGGAAATGTCTTCATCTTTATATATTGTTGGCTCGTGAACAATCCACTCAATGCATGTTTCTTTTGATTAAATCAATAGAATCTAGACATCATTCTCTGATATTAGAAGACACCACAGTTCAATTTGCATGTCTCACCAGAAAACGCCGACTGAGTCAGTGAAAGCTGTCTACCAGCTAGGTGCTCGACTGTGATGCTGAAGATTGTGGAGAGTATTGTCGACGTGCTTGTTAATGACAATGGGTATGTGATTTGAAATCTTCCATTTGACATTGCCCACGCGTCCAAAACACATGCTGGCCAGCTTTTCATCATCTGAGTCCAGTACGCCCCTAAGTAAAGCGTTGCTCTCTTCGTTTGCTAGCCCCAGGTTATCCCTAGAGAAGGACTAAAAGTTGTTTCGCCACTTGTCCACTGACTGAAGATTCCCAACGATGTCCTCAAAAGACGGTGCGAGGTCGTCAACACATCCCAAGGTACATGACTGGATCTGGAAGACACTCGCATCTGGATATTTGGCATCATCCAGCCCAATCAGGGACATTGCACTCAGGTTGAATTGATGCAAAAGCCTCTGCACTCTATCAAGCGGCTTGGTGTTGTCACCCAAAAGCAAGGACTTGACCAGTCGGCAGAATGGTATATAACGCGATCCTGGGAGAAGTTCATATCGATTGACAATCTCCATACTGTCGAACTATGCAAGTCGGCGCGAACGCGACACGACCCAGCGAGAATGGTTAGCACGTGCATGTTCTAAGACATTATCCCTAGGGAAACATCCTCTATAACACAACTAGTTAAAGCCTGTCTAGCTAGTCTGCAGACGGTTCTAGCTGCATTCGTGACTTGCACTTTTATGCTACGATCTTTCTCTGGAAATGATGATCTCAATTCAAGTCTAGCAATCCATCTCCCAATGGCAAGGAGATTGCCGTGCGTTTTGATCTGAGTGTCTGGCAGTCGAAGATATTCTGGATCCAAGTCATGAAATGAAACACGCCGATCTCATGAGACGTACCTTCAACCCCCACGTACCTCGCGTCGTCACTACCAGGAGTATATATAGAAGGATGTTTTCTGTTCACATCTCTGCTGCGGACTTTTACATGGAATGCGGGTTTTGCTTTGTCCTGCTTTTCTCGTGTCCTGTCTTTTACGCAACAGACCTGCGTCGCCAGAGCCCACTTACTGGTTCTCCTTGTTGATCTTTCACCCTTATTCTGGCTAATTTGATCAGTATGACCTCACTCTCTTTACATAGGATTGTCCTATGCCTTCCTCTGCTCTGGAGGGCCAGTGTTGCATCTAAGGTGACGGAGTGTGAATGGCCAGCCGGGATTGAAAAGTGTTTGGCATGCCCTGCAAGCAACCCGGCCGATTTGACTATAGGGTCCGGCGGTTATGGTATTGGGCCTGATGGCCTGCCTTGTTTTGGCGACACGGGTCCAAATGGGACCCAAGGCTCATCTCCCCCACCAGGTGGCCAGGGCCCATCTGCTCCCCCAGGTGGTCAGGGCTGTCGTGTCTTCTCTTTGACATCGACCTGGGCGACATACGCACCAGATGGAAACGCTCGAGAAATGTTCCTGATTAATGGTCAATTCCCAGCTCCGAAGCTGGAGATCAATCAGGGTGAATGCGTCGAGATATACTATCAAAACAACTCTCCTTTCAATACGAGCATTCACTTTCATGGTGGGTTTCTGCCGCAGCGGTTCCAGCCCGTAATATCAATGGTGCAGGCTGACTATTTCATACAGGAATTGAACAATATCGTACCCCTTGGTCCGACGGCGTACCCGGGATCTCTCAGCGAGGAATTCGACCCGGAGAAAGGTTTACCTACAAATGGACAGCGACCCAATACGGTTCCTACTGGTATCACTCACACCAGACATCGCAAATCGATGATGGTTTCTTCGGCCCAATTGTCATACACCCTGCCAAAGATCAGCCTACACCGTTCAGCTTGATATCGAGCGACCCCAATACGCTTAGTGCCATTCAAAAGGCTGTTGACAACGTGCGCCCACTCATGCTATCTGACTGGCAAAGGTACACTACACAGCAGCGTGGCGACTTCACCGTGAAGTCCGGAGTTGTTGACCTGTGCTACGACTCGTTGTTGTTCAACGGAAAAGGAAACCAACGCTGTTACAGCCCGGCCGAGTTACAAGCCATCATTCAGCCGTCACAGAGACTCGGATTGTCGCTTGTCAACGCCACGGGCCTCACTGCAAAAGGGTACCCTCCCCAATAACATTATTCTCTGCATCAGTTAGTGATCTGACACAAGCCTTACAGATGCCTTCCTGCTAGAACGATCGCTCTCCAGGCGCCCCGGGTGCCGAAAGATTACTCGGCCATACCGAGCGATGTATACGACGTGTGTACTCCTACAACAGGTTCTCGCGAGATCATCGATGTGGTGAAAGCCGGAGATGGCGAGCAGTGGCTGGCGCTGGATCTGATTGCTACATTTGGCGTGCTAGCAATTATGTTCTCAATCGACAGCCACCCCATGTACGTCTACGCCGTCGATGGCGCGTTTGTCGAGCCGATACCTGTGGACGCCATCCCGATCCAGAACGGGGCTCGATTTTCCGTTTTGATCAGGCTGCAAGATTTCGGCAACTTCAACATTAGGGTGTCCTCGATCGGAGCGTCGCAGTCAATCAGCAACTATGCTATTCTTTCATACCACGACGCCGGCCAGCCAGCTCCGACCACGCCATCGGTAGCATACATCAACGACATAGGAGCCAACACCACAGCGAATGTCAGGTTCTTCTCGCAGAGCCTGATGCGGACATTCCCGCCAATGACGATTCCCCAGACCGCCGACCAGACCTTCGTTCTAAGCATGATCGTGGCCGGACAGACATACCTCTGGGCTCTGAACAACACCATTTACCCCCTGACACACCAGATGCAAACGCCTGTCCTCTTCAACCCACAGCCCTTCATAAGCGACAACGTCACCATCTCCACGCTGAACAACACCTGGGTCGACCTCGTGTTCGTCACCGCGACCTGGCCCCAGCCACAACACCCGATGCACAAGCACGGAGGCAAAATGTTCATGATCGGGCAGGGCACGGGACCCTTCCCCTGGGCGACCGTGGCCGAGGCGATGCAGGCCCAGCCGGGCAGCTTCAACCTTGCCACCCCGCCCAGGAGGGACACGTTCGCCACGGCCGCCACGGTCAATAACGCAGCCTGGCTGGCCATCAGGTACTACAGCAACGACCCGGGGGCGTGGCTCCTGCACTGCCATATCTCTTCGCATTTCGACGGGGGCATGTCCATGGCTATTCAGGATGGTGTAGATGCCTTCCCTGTTGTGCCTCCTGAGTATCTGTACTTCTAAGTCCAGGACGACTATTTCAACTTTTGTTAGCAACAAGGGGATAAGCAAAGTTGACGACCTCTTAGTTTGTATGTAGAAATAATACTTCACCTTTCAGTTATTGAAACGCAGGAGATTAGGTATACCAGGGGAGGTGATGCCAGACGAGGTTATTGAACAAGAGCTTATCCTGCATGATTGCATCGCAGGGGAGGCTGTTTCATGGAAGCCTATCCTTCTGGAAATGCTTCGACAGGAAGTGTGCCCGCAGACCCAGTCCCCTTACTTTGTAACGATCTATCGGGGATCCGCAATTAGCTTTCTAGCTGGCAATAGACATATGCAAGGCACTATCCCGCCCTTGATCAGTTCGGATCCTATCTCGTCACAAAGAGTCTCAACGTTGATTACACCCGTTCTGCATATATCATGCGCTGTGGACCTGGTATATGATGAGGCAGCTATATGCCCAAAGCCCATGCCACGATATAATACTTGCCTGAAGGAGTACAACGACAAGGACAGCACATCGCTGCATCGGCGGGCAAACAGCAGTGATGGACCTGATTGGAAGATTTTATTCAGCCATTATAAGCAAACCCAATTTTTACACAGTTACTTGGATAGGGAATCGAGATGTATTTCAATAGCTGCAGAGTCGAGAGGCCAGCCCTTTTGTCCTCGTACTGGCAGACTAGTTAGCTACCCATCCCTATGTACCCACATAGACGGCCTAGACTTGTTTGCATGCAGAAGCCTAGTATCCACCACGATAGCCTTCCTCGTACGTGTTCAATCCCAATCTGCTCGTGCCCCATAATTGTTTTCTTGCAAAAGCGGACGCGGGTCCCACTGCCCCTGACTAGACTCATTACTAATTACAACCTTACCTCCTCTGTTAGCAGTTTTGCTACGCGAATAGTCTACCAAACTTCTCACACCTATGCAGCACTGTCAGCTTGACCTCCTTTTCTGCCCCCTTCATCATCCCCGTTAAAGACTTATATTCGTCCTTGAATCCCTGCGCATAGTATCACTTGAGCTCTCGCAGGTTTTCATATTTGTGCAGGTGCGGTGCAAGCACTGTACACAGTTGTGATGGCTCACACCGGGAGCCAGTGGACATTCGTGCTCGCCGTCACCGCCATTTTCCTCAGCGTCGTGGTCACCCTGCAAATCCTGTCATCCTACGCCAAGGCCTCAATAGCGGCGCCAGCCGAGATCCTCACGTTCATCGACGCCGTCGATTCATCCGTCGAGGAGAATGAAAGCTACGATCGGGATGTACTGCGCGTGCAGCGTCTTGACGACAAGCTGCGCCTCGGCCGGCTGCTCCGGGAGATCCAGAGGGGAGGTGACGATTTACGGGAGGAACTCAACTGCCTTTTGATGAGCGAAAGTGGGGACCTCACAACCGATGGCTACAGCGATCTCCGAGATCTGCGGCTCAGAGCCACGGCACGACTGCTCTGGGCCTCGAAGCGCAGTTAGTACAAGTCTTTTTTCTACTACAGTGTCCCATCCGTTGCACGTTTGGTATTCTCCAGAATGTGTCACTGTAGGCCTCGTAGCACGATACTAACATACACCAAGAGGGTCTCGAGGATAAAGTGCGAAGGCTAGATATGCTTCGGATGCGCTTCCTTGTGGCCTACATGGGCCTCGTCTCATCTGGCCGTGTCAAGAAGTTGTCGTCCAAGCACGACTCTGAGAAGACTGTTTCTTATACGAACGGAAGTGCTGCCCGGATCCCTCCACCGCCACCCTTACCGCCGCAGCTTCCCCTGGGCATAAACACTGGGTTGAAGAAAAAGGCATCGCGGCGCAGACTGAGCCGCGCGGCGGCAATGGGACGCAGCAACAACATGGAGGGAAACCGCAAGCAGCAGGGCTGGGCAGGGGTCATCCGGGAGCTACAGCTGTCGCCGATCCTGCAAAAACGCCATGCGCACGCCAGCCTCGGGAAGGCCATGTCGCCCATCAAGTCGCACTTCACGGTGCCAGAACCGTTCCCGCCGCGCGAGTCGGCAAACCCTGGCCATCGCCAGTACGAGCAGCAAAAGGAGAGATTTCCGGATTTCAACGAAAAGCTATTCTAATTGCTGGTTAAGATTGAGGAGGGGGTAGTGATTTTTACGGCTTTTTACACGCGTTACGCCCAAGGATGACTCTTGCTTACAGATACCCTGCTTCTCCGAGGGCGGTAATGCAAATAGGACAACATTACAAGCACCCTTTTATATCTTTTTCATCATAGTTCTAGATCTTGTTAGTCTTGTTCTACATAGCTTCGTCTATTCAACACCAATGTATATCGTCGTATGCTTGGGGAGCGATGTCTAACCGAAACACCGGACAACAACATCAGCTGCAGGGCAGGAGATCTCCGGTGTATTGGTACACCGACTTCCTGCGAACGTTTGTGTCCAAAAAAAAAAGAGAATTGGAGTGTGCATTTGGTCAAATAATTGATCACAGGGGTGAATAGTCCACGCCATGTTCTTCCGCTCAGTTAGAGGCAAGGGTCGCATCAGCGCTCTACATACTTTGCCTCCACTCGACGTCAGAGAGCTGTCCAATAAGTGGTACCACGGCAAGCTCTATCCATGCTCTGGGATTTAGTGCCCGACAACAGCTGCGGCTGAAGCAGGCACCTACGCTGGCGGGCGTTCAGCTGAGACAGAACAGGGCCTGACTTTTTTTTCTCTTCGTACGGACGTGTTCAAGCAAGAGGTCGATTCCTACCATTTTGACTTTCTTGGCGGCTGCATGGGCTCCAATCAGCTACGGACTAGGTCATGCAGCTCGCCGCCACTGCAGGTCTGGCCCCTCTGTTGACTTTCCTGAACCTGAACGTGAGCCTGCAGAGCTGGACGTGGCGGTGCGTAGGTGATCGCGTAACTACACCGCATGTCACTGGAGGCTTAACAAAGCGCGCGAGGACCAGTCCTGTTGCGGTAATCCGTGGGTACCGGTAGCTTCTTTAGAGGCGTCGAACTAGAGGGCGCCATCGTCAAGAAGGGCTTATGCCAAGACCTGTTCAGCCCCGAACAGAGACAAATAGTGGTCGTTAGGGTGGCTATTTCTTGAGCCGCAGCTGGCTCCCGCTCCTGAGCTGTCAGATTGGGGTAGATGCAGGAGCTTGTTTTGACGGACTCCGGTATTGCTCACGTCCGAAATGGTGGATTTAGCCGGCGACCAAATGCATAAGAGGGGACAGAGACCCGGGCAAAGACCAGACTCCCGTTGCTTGACAGAACTGGGCTCCGCCAACGGTTACACATATCCTTAAATCTAGAAATGAGGGGATCATTCTTTCACGGGGCCTCTGCGCTCATGGCTTTAACTAGCTTGGCCGCCGCTTCTGTGCCAGCGAGCCAGAGGAGGACGCAGGTCGGCGCGCCAATCCTGCGATCTCAAGTGACGACGCATCGTGATGGAGCCCGCTGGAGCAAATATCGACGAGCCGGTTCTAAGAGGCAGGATTCGACGGCCTTGGAGAACCAGCAGGGCGGCACATCCTATACCATCGATATCGAGATCGGCATTCCACCCCAGCCCGTCACCCTCATCATCGACACCGGCTCGTCCGAGCTCTGGGTGAACCCAACCTGCGAGACATCAGGGCAGCCGGACTACTGCGAGACGTTCTCACAGTTCGACTACACTTCTAGCTCGACTGTCAACGACACCGGCTACTCGAACATGCTAGCTTATGGCAAGGGGAACGTCACCATAGAGTATGTTACGGATGTCGTTAGCATCGGATGTAGGTTGAGTCGAGTTTTCCCACCCAGTATCGGGCATCGCATCATTGCTGACTTTCGCAGCCGTCAGCATCACAGATCAGATCTTCGGCGTCGGGTTTGAATCATATGACATACCCCTGGGAATCCTCGGCCTCGCGCCACCCACAGACTCGGAACCACTCTACACATATGTTCTTGACAGCATGGTGGAGCAAGGCCTGATCGACAGTCGGGCCTTCAGTCTTGACCTCAGAGACGTAGACAGCCCGGACGGCTCGGTCATCTTCGGCGGCGTTGACACGGGCAAGTTCGTCGGGGAACTGCAGAAGTGCCCCATCCTCGACCCCCTGGACACACCCAGCGGAGCGGATCGCTACTGGATCTACCTCACTGGCCTCGGGATGACGCTTCCGAGCGGCGAGTCCGGGCTGGTCGCCGAGGGGGAACTGCCTGTCTTCCTGGACAGCGGTGGCACCATGACTCGGCTGCCCACCAATGTGTTCGAGGTTGTTGGGTCTGCGTTTCCCGGCGCACAGTATGATTCTGAGTCTGGGTATTTCCTCGTTGATTGTGATGTTGGAGATAGTTCGGGGAGCGTGGACTTTGTTTTTGGCGAGAAGATCATCAGCGTTGCCTTTGATGATTTCATCTGGCGAGTACCTAGCATGGATGATACATGTGTTCTAGGTGTCCTGGCTGACGACGGTAAGTTGATACCACAGTCATTGATCTTCAGTGGGAACCAAACCAGACTGACACCGCTCAACAGATGAGCCCGTCTTGGGAGATACGTTTCTGCGTGCGGCATACGTGGTCTACGACCAGGATAACCGAAATCTTCACCTCGCGCAGGCCGCCAACTGCGGGACCAGCCTCGTGGCCATCTCTACCGGCTCGGACGCGGTCCCATCTGTCACGGGTGACTGCAGCGCCACGGCGTCCGAGGCAGTGCTCACCGGCTCACTGACTGCAACAGAGGCTCCCTCGACTATCACCGACGGGCCAGGTGCACTCACCTCGGCTATTGCGCCGGGTCCTGGCGGCACCCAGACTGGGGATCGGGTGGCGAGTAGTTTGTGTCTGACATGCAAGAACACAGCGACGGGAACAGCAAATCCTTCTCGGACGACTAGGACTGCCAATGCCGGTGCGATGGAGACTGGTAGTCCACTGGCCGCTGTTGGTGCGATGGCAATGGCTGCTTTGCTCATTTGATGTGCCGAGAAAGGATTGATCCTAACAGAGAGAGCTGAAGAATATGTAATACAGGGTAATGATGTGCATGTGTGTCAACATTATGTACTAGTAGATACTATCCAGCAGATAAAACCAGGTCGAAGTCCTTTCACTCATGATTCCCACAAAAACCACAACGCCTGAGCTAATGCCGCTTGTCAATCTGTGCCCAGCAAACAATGTCAAAGCCGCTATGTCAACCCCAAAGTGGTCCGATCTCTGCCACGCAGAAACCCCAAGTGCAAAATGTAAACTGAGAACTGGCCCCGAGACTGCCGAAATATGCAACCTAATGACCGTCGATGAGTACGACTCAAGCGGAATTTGCCTCGGAAGCATCTTGCGGAACCTTATCACGCGCTCTGACCGGCACTTTGTTTTGATCTCTTCATCATCTTCTCTTCGGCCTTGATACGTTTTCTCTCCTCCTTTGCCCGAATGTTGCGCCTCCACTGGATGCCATTCCTCATTATCAGCAGCAACAGAGGCGCCCCCGCCATGTACAAGAACCCAAATATCATGAACGTCCAGCCAACGCCCATAACGTCAATCATGGGCGAGACGGCACCCGTCGCCGCAGCGCCGAGCAGACACCGAGTCAAGTTGTTCGCGGCGGTGGCCGCCCCGGCCTTCTTGGGATACATGTCGACGATCAAGACGCTCGACGCATTGGTGTACCCGATCATCCCGAAGCCCATCAGGAACAACAATATGCACGGAACAGCGATGGGAGCATCGTACTGCAGCGCCCACCCCCAAGCAAAGAGAACAGCAGTCGCGAGCCCCAGGAGCGGCAGACCGACCTCGATCCGCGCGCGCTCCACGGGGAAGTTGGACAGGTCGTCCTGAGCGCCCTTGGTCAACGGCATTCCGTTCTTCTTGGCGTGGCGGCGGTAGTTCCAGTCGATGAGCGGGCCGGTCACGAACGCCGCGACGACGTTCCCGCCGGCCATTGGCAGGTACATCAGGCCGATCTTGGTCTCGTCGAAACCATACAGGCGCTGGAACTGAGAAGGCATCACTGTCGCTATGGCGTAGAAGCCGGCGAAGACGATGGCGCTGTAGCCGAGGAGGACGCCGAGGAGCGGCTCGAAGAGCATCGTCAGCGAGTCCAGGGGGTTACCGAAGCTGATCTTGAGCTTGGGCCGGTTCTTCCTCGACGTGGCCGACTTGATACGCCGGAGGGCCTCGCGGTCGCCCGCCCTCTCTGCCTGGCGCCTGTGCCGCCTGTCTGTGATCACCTGCCACAGCGTCCTGTACATCGGGTGAGGACGGATGGTGCCGTCGCCGACCAACTTCCGGCACGTCTCGGGGAAGAAGAACAGCATCAGAATGAGGGTGACGGCGGCGAGGATGGTCAGGAACCAGAATATCGACCTCCACCCCAGGTACTGCGAGAGGACGCCGCCCAGCACCGGCCCCAGGCTCGGGGCCAGCACGATGGGCAGCATGGTGATGCCGATATACTTGCCCCTCTCGGCGCTGGTGACGGTGTCGGCGATGACGGCCTGGCTCAGCGCGACGGTGGCCGCGATCCCGGCGCTCTGGAAGCACCGCAGGACCAGCAGCTGCGTGTACGTGGTGCACACGGCGACGCCCTCGTTGGCGAGGATGTAGATGACAAAGGACAGCACCAACGCGGGCCGGCGGCCTGCGGTGTCGGCGAAGCCGCCGAAGAACATTGGGGCGATGCCCTGGAAGATCATGTAGGTCGTCACCGTCAGGTTGATCTGCGAGGCCGACACGTCGAACTCCTTGGCGATGACGTTGAGCGCTGGGAAGTAGATCTGGCCCGTCAGCGGCGAGAAGAAGGCCATCATGGCGGCGGCGAGGACGATCATCCGCTTCTCCCCGGCTGTGAAGGACGAGTATGGCGGTGGAACTGCCTGTGATGGGTCCCCGTCGGGACTGGGTGAGACGACGGGCTTCTCGCTTGGGGGTTCATCATCTCGACTGCTTGGGCCGTCCCCTTCTCGGGACTCTGTCGTGATGGTCCATTCCTTATCCGCGTCGAGTTTAATATCCGCCGGGAACTGGTCTCGAGTCCAATTTGTATCTGGGCCTGGGTCTCCGGCCTTCTCGTGAAGGATGTGTGTCTCTTGAGCCATCTTCGGTCTTACACATACTTGCCATCTCATATGAGACTCAAGGTTAAAAAGTGCCAAGCGGGGCCCCTATATAAAGATGACAGGAGGAGGAGAATAAGTCCTTGTAGGGCAGGCGCCCGGCTCATCGGTTTCGTCGGTGCCGATGGGAGCGCGCTCGGCGCGCTAGTCATTATTTCTTGCCATGAGACTCGGCACGCCATCTCACCATCTCGTCTCCTGACAGCTTGACAGGGTGCAGATTCGTCCTCAGCGCCGCGCCGGCACCGACACTGCATGCAGGCCTTGCTGTACGCCTTGCTGTAGGAAGTGCTGCTCGAAATTGTTGCTCTCAGTATTCGCTGTTCCGCCCAGTTCCAGCAAGTTTATGCTTGCCTGATTGTTCTGAGCCGTTTCAGTGGGGCTGCCTACCCGTTTCAGCAAAGGGGTTCGCACGCTTCTCAGCCCTACACCGGATACGGTTTGCTTAATTCACATCAAACGTTCCACATCTAAATGGCGTGAACTCAATACCCACGGTGGGAAATAGGCCCCCGGGTCCCTTTGCCCGAGCAAGCCGGGGACCTGGTTCAATGAGACCACTGCCGACGTTACATTACCACACCATTTGTCCTCAAGACAGACCTGAGTCCGGCCGATTCGGTACCGAGCTTATGTCGATCAGCCGCCCGCAGTGTGCTGACGCCAGGCACCAATTACCAATTATCCTGCTGGGCAGCCTTTATAACACGAGTTACGATAAACGACCCAGCGAAGAAGCTCCAAAAAGATTTGAACCTACCTTTGCCCAGGTCGGCCCCAATCACTTCAGCTGCCCTCTGAAATGTATGTCAGCTCGCTCAAGCATGAGTTTGACACTTCGCTTTTGTATTTTTTGACCTGTGACCAGGCGTCGCCGTGGAGCCCGGCGTCTTTCTCACTCCACAGGCCGGAAATTCGACCCTCTTTGGCACAGCGGCGTAGCTGCCTAGATAATGCTTACTAGAAAATGCATGTTCATACTTCTCTATCTTGTAGTTCCTTATACAATTTAGTGCCTCCGAGTTCGAGGCATGTCTATCTCTAGGGATTCTATGCCTATCTCAAATGTGCGTCCACTCATAACTTGTACGTAAGTTATGGTAGTGGACAGTTCTGTGTCAAGTTATCTCGGAGCCCGTATCAGTCTCTAATTAAAGACGCCATGAATCATGTATCTGCGGCTGGCTTCTTGGAACGCATGTTTCACAGCCTTCGAGAGATTGCAAAATTAGGAATCGAGCTGAACAACCTGGGGCAGTCTCCCACGGTCTGGCCAAAGACTATGCAGGCCACCCCAGCAAACCTTAAATCATAAAATTCAGGTACGGAACCATACATACGATTTATTCAGCTGCCATTCACCTTCCCACGTGTCCACACGTTAAGCCCAATCTTCGACCCCTTCAACACCGGCTGCCCTCCATGCGCGGTCTCCCGATGCCCCGTTCCATCCTTCCTGAAGTTGACCCAGAACACCGCATTCCCGGGGATAGGGCGCACCGCCAGCCCCCTCTGGTACGAGCAGTCCAGCCACTTGCACCAAGGCCCCTTGTCCTTCCACGCCGGCTGCAGGACCATGGGGAACCAGGTCGAGCCGCCCTCGATGTCGTCCGAGGCCTCGAGCGTCGCGAAGAAGCTGGTGATGCGGTCGACCGGCCGGGGCGTCGCGTAGTGCCAGTCGTAGTGCGTCTCGAACGAGCCGCCCGCCGTGTACTTGAGCACCGCGAGCTGCTCCATGGTGGCGTTGGGCGCGAAGCCCTGGAACACCGCCGCCCGGGACTTGACGCAGTCGACTACTGGATCGCCGTCCTTCAGCCAGGCGGTCTCGCTTTTCCTGGAGCTTGAGTCCACGTAGACCTTCTTGTCTGCAGCTTGGTTGTCGAAGTTCTGCACCACGGACGGCTCGTACTCTGCTAGACTGTGGCCGGATGCCTCAGAAGGTTGTCACTGTCAAGACCGCGGACCGAGATGAGACTTACGCCAGGTTTTTGAGATGCTCCGTCTCGTATGGCGAGATGAAGTTCTCTATGTAGACCATGATTGGGTCATACGACAAGAACTTGGGCTTCATTTCTGAGTGTGTGCATGTGTAGTTGCTTCCCTTGTTGTCGGATGGTACTCCCGCTTGTGCGTGCGAGCTTTGAACTATGTCAACGAGCGGTTGTGCTTCCCCGCTGTTGCTGTCGAGCACCACCCGCGCACCGCCGAGATAGAGGACGAATGCCCCGATGGCCGCCGCCGCGTTGAAGCCAAGCAACGCTTTCGAAGCCATTGCAATGAAAGTCAGTAAGTAATAGGGTGTGTGGAAGAAACATCTCGTGCTCAAGTCGACTGAAGTCTGGCATGGCTTGAAATAGGTGGTGCAAAAACAGTCTGCACACGGATGATTTCTCGTGCGGTTGAAACGGCACCAGATCCGAACTTGAAACGAACATGCGTGACCGCACCCCGTAGACTGGCATTCTGCCCAACTTTGAAACATCCTTGCAACCGCCATCACCTTCGAGAAGGACATCAGACGAATTTTTGCAGTTCGATATACATAAAAGCGATACCCTGAAATGCTTCGACTGTGCATGCACATTAAGGCACGATATATCCGTACCGCCACGACACCTTAAAATCAATGCTGGGATGGTTCATCAAATAAAGATGAGCGAAACGACAGAATTGCTACAAATATGTAATTGACGGGTCCACGACGATGGTGATAATGAGAGCCGATCAATCAACCGAGTAAATGAGAGCCTCGCCATATTGTTTAGCTGACCAGTTCTGAAGGCCCTCTAGCAGACTGTCGGCAAAAAAGGGGTCGAAGCGATTCCCGCTCTTGAAATTCGCAAGGCAGCCTCTCCACGTTACCCATTTCTCAGCAAGTACTCCCTCAGGTGCTCTGAGGAGACCAGCAGGCACGCTGACGATCTGCTGCTCGGGGGTTGGCGTTCTGCCATCGCAGGAGAATATCACAGTCGCGCCGCAGTCGCCGCAGAAGCCACGTAGTGTTCCCTCCGACGATGCATACGTCTTCAGCGTGCCGTACGGGGCCAGCCCAAGCGGTATGGGCGGCTGGATCAGCGTGCGTGGCACGGGGACCCAGGCCACGACGTGCACACCGGCGTTGAGGCGGCAGTCGTCACAGACGTCCAGAAAGGCCTTCCACTTCCCTTTCTCACTCGGCGAGACGTATCGTGATATGAACGGGTCGTCTTTGATGCCAGGTATGGTCGGCCTGGGGATTGTGAACGACACGCCGCCGCAATGGCAGCCCGCCCTCAGGACCTCGTTTCCTTTAGCGTCGAATTCTTGTTCCGGCGGCTCGTCCTGCATGCCAGCCGACCACCAGCCGCTGTCTGGCCCTGAGTTGAAGGTCTTCATCTCACGGTCGCCCATCTTGGGCAGGAAATCGAACAGTCCCGAGCCGCCAGTTGAGCCCTCCGTGAAGCAATTGGTCTTCATCTGAAACAAGTCCTCGCCCTGTTCCGAGAACAGACTGATAGAGATTCTCCATTCCTTCTCCGTTGCACCCGGGGATGCTTCAAGGTCTCGGTCTCCGATGTGGCTCCCGCAGGTTGTACAGAAGAAGCGCTCAGATTGGGCATGGGTGTGCTTGTAGCCGGTCAGACTTGACAGTGACGAAGGGGCGATGAATTTGGGCTGGATGCGCGAAGGCAGTTCTGCGTGGAATATGCATAAAGTTCCATGGGTATAGCGACAGATGCTGCAGTGGCAGAGGTGGACGGACAAGGGGAGCTTGGCTTGTGGGATCTCAACGCTGTACTGCACTGACTTGCAGTAGCAGCTGGCCGTCAGCTTCCTGGTTGCACCGCCCGTGTCAGTCATCTTTGCGTTGTGGTGTGAGAACGGAGACGTTTTAGAAGCAGACAATCTTGGAACTGAAATCAGTGACCAAAAATTCTAGGAGTCTGGGGTTATTATTTATCGAGTCACTGGTTTAGGCAGCGGGAGAGCACTTGTGGCGCTCTTAGTGAGCGGGGTTGAGTGAGTGTAAGCTCCTACTGTAGATGGTTTAGACCAATGGCAGACGCCTGTTGAGCTGATATGCGTTTGTTCCCATCACATCCTCCAGAACTTGTGGGCAAATACCATGACAGATATGCACCACTCCCGAGGTCATGTTTGTTGTTGTTGTGAGAGCCATTTCCCTGTCGTGGGTATTCCACCACCGCAGTAGTGTCTTGTTTTGTGTTTCTCAGATTCCATGCACC
Source organism: Diaporthe velutina (assembly GCA_038088505.1). NCBI lineage: Eukaryota > Fungi > Ascomycota > Sordariomycetes > Diaporthales > Diaporthaceae > Diaporthe > Diaporthe velutina. The sequence goes on along the minus strand of JBBWSJ010000070.1, from coordinate 65,145 downwards.
GCATATGAATACGAGAAGGTTGCATGCACATTACTGCAGCTTGCATTGTGGTTGCACCACGGGTGCCGTCCCGAAAGTGTAACGAGATTGCACACGCGTTGGCCAGCCAGTGACAACTCCAGTACATCAACCGCCCGCATGCACATTGTGGTCAGTATAATTGTTCTGTCAGTATAGTTGCGCGTCCTCGCTCGTCTCTTTTTCCAACATGATTCTTACTTCTCACTCTCGCTTGTTCAAACGACCGACTCGAAATGCGCTTATTCAATTTACTCCAGGCCATGCTGTCGACGTGGTTGATGATCTCGGTCGTAGCATCAGCCACCGTTCTTGGCCGAGTGAGTGAGTCGAACGATACAGGCACACAGGATCTCGACAAAAAGCGGGCAGCAGAGATCCGAGATGCCTTCCAGTTCGCCATGGATGGATATTTCGAATATGCATTCCCCGCTGACGAGCTGCGCCCTGTCAATAGCACCGGCGATAGCAACCGAGTATATGGTTGCGGGTGGGGACTCAGCGTGGTTGATGCCCTCGGCACAGCCATCATCATGGAGCTTGACGACATCGTGGACAAGTCCCTGGCCTTCATAGACACCATCGACTTCACTCGGACACCAACCAATAATGCTTGCAGGCTTTTCGAGGTCAACGTCAGTGTTCTAGCAACCCCATCTCTCCACCTCCGCCCGGCTGGACTGCACACGGACGTTTGTGACATCTGATATCTGATGGAGAACCCAGATCCGCTATCTTGGCGGCCTGCTATCAGCATATGATTTGCTCGATGGTCCATTTTCCCATCTACAGAAGAATGTAAGCAGAAGATATCCATGAGAGAAAGGCCTCAGATACACCACCAAAACAGTCCATATTACTGACAGCATTTCCAGACCAGCAGACTTCTTGAACAAGCCCAATCTCTAGCAGATACCTTCAAATATGCCTTCAAAACACCGACAGGCCTGCCTCGGCGGAACTTGTATCTTAACAACCAGTCCTATGAAAGGAGCGATGACAGCGATTTGACGAATCCTGCAGAGGCGGGCACTCTCATTTTGGAATGGACAAGGCTCTCGGACCTGACAGGCTCGCCCGAGTATGAGAATTTGGCAAGGAAAGCCGAAGCCTACCTTCTTCAGCCGCGCAATCCAAGCGTTGGTGAACCGTTCCCAGGGCTCATTGGGATTTCCGTCAGTATCCTCAATGGGACGTTCACCAGTAGTTTTGGAGGCTGGATTGGAGCCTTGGACAGTTACTACGAGTACCTGATCAAGATGTACTCTTATGCGCCTGATCGCTTTGAGTCTTACAAGCAGGAGTGAGTGCTCTCGGAGCTGGGAGCTCTTATTTAACTCGCATGCGAGAATGCTAACGGCGGCTAGATGGCTCAAGGCTGCCGAATCCACCATCACATATCTGAGCTCGAACCCAACGACAGCCCCAGGAGTGACCTGGCTGACAGAGTACAATATCACAGGAACCAATGGCTCTAGGTACCTGATTCCAGAGAGCCAGCACTTGACGTGCTTCTCAGGCGGGAGTTTCATACTCGGCGGTGTCGCTCTGGAAGAGCCACGTTATGTGGACTACGGACTGGAGCTGGCCGAGGGATGCCGGCAGATCTACGCTGAGACCGCCACCAAGCTGGGCCCTACCGACTGGGCGTGGTTGGACTCCAGGATCGACAATTCCTCGGGCCAGGTGCGCCCGGTCCCCGAGGACCTGGCTGACTTCTACGACCGCGCTGGGTTCTTCATCACAGGCCAGACCTCAGCAATCGGCGCGGAAGCACTCGAGAGCTGGTACTATGCCTACCTGGCCACGGACGACCGGCTCTGGCTAGATTATATATGGGATTATTTCCTGTCCATACAAACATACTTGCGAATCGGATCAGGTTACTCGCCCATTATGGACGTCAACAATGCTACATTGCCGCCAGAGAGCATCCCTCAACCGGTCAACGCCACAGGTCTGCTGAGTCGTTACGAGAACTTACAGCCCAGCTTCTTCCTGGCTGAAACACTCAAGTATCAGTACCTGGCACATCGGCCTGATATTGCTGTAGGCTTTAGCAATACTCCGGGAGCAGAGGGGCAATCGTGGGTTTTCAACACTGAGGCGCATCCCATTCGTACCACCGTTTAAGATATATGCAGAGAAGATGCAGATCTGACCAGCACATTGGAATACCACGTAATGCAATTTCACTTGTAGAACGTGTTTTCAACTTGGTAATCATGAGGCCGGTTCCAAGACCAAAATCGTATCTAGTGTCTTTGCTTCCAAAATTTAACCTTCCTGCAACCTAAGTGGTTTCGTTCTTAATCCGTATACGTGCTCTTTTGAAGCTGTAGGCGGTCCCTTCATACAGTAGTAAACGCTCAAAGACCCAGCGTTAGATAGGTATACTATATCGATAACATTAGATCTTGAAAAACATAGACAGCCTCGTGAGGCCGCACAGACGAGGCTAGTTGAGACCGGCGGCAGACTAGACAGTAGACTTGCCCGTCGACACAAGTAGCCCATCGCTGGCTTGGGCAATCAGTCACACGGCGAGCGATCTAGTCGCGCACAAAAGCCTCGTATAAAAAGACTCCACGGCTCAAAATGGAGCGACTTCTCTATCCCACATCCTCACACACACAAAAGCTCCCAAGGAAGCCCTCGCCATGGTAAGCCTGCAGGCACCACAGCCCACATTCAACTATACACCCTCTGACGTTGATAAACAGTTCAAATTACCCCAAGGATTCCATCTTGAAGACTTCTGGGAGGTGAAACCTAAGTCCACGTTTTCTGTCTCTTGAGATTTGCCTTCGAAGACTGACCCCCCAAGGAGAATGTCGACGTTTTTTTCAGGAGCGACAGACCCGATCCTTTGTGCTTCAAGCTAAGCTTCGACTTGCTCTTCTTCAGATCCTTCTTTTGCGGTGCTCCGGTGTCCGCCCGAGCCATCCGAGCCGCCTTATCCCACTCCCTTCTGACGATGGCCCCCATAGGATCCGGGCTCCGACTGCTCAAGTTGCAAAGAGGACCTGGTGCCCCGACCCCTTCCAGACTGACCCACGCCTTCCCAAAAAATACCATCGTTCCCATGTACAGTTCAGGGGCGGTGCCATTGGCTTTTCGCTTCCCGAACATGGGCCACTCCTTGGGTAGGCCGTCCCACTCTTGCATGGCAAAGTCGCTCGGCCGCTGGTTCTCGGGGTTGGTAGGGTACACCTTCAGCTCGTCCCCGGTCAGGATGCCATGGCGAATACGGTCGTGGACCGAGGTGTTTCCAACGTCCATGAAATAGATGGGTTTTGGCATGGAAGGTGGGCTCGCCATATCGAGAATCACCGTAGTTAGGACAGTGATGGCCCTGACCTTTGGAAAGTTGTGCATGATAAACCGCAGTTTCTTTAACCATATGTCGTCTTTCTCTTTTGAGTGGGACAGCGAGCTAGCGTTGATTGCAACCTTCTCAACCACCTTCAGTGTCCCTGGTAAGCCGCCGCCTGTATCGAACCCAATTTCGACGTCGGGGCGCTCGTAGTTTTCGAACACGTAGTTGTCGATGAACAGCATGTCAAGTGGAGGGAAGAAACGCTTTTGCTTGAGCTTGGGCTCGTGGGCGTTTTTTGATGCTGCTTGCTTGTCGGCTAACGTTCCGAGATGGACTCCGCCGAACTGGGCCGGGTAGACCGTGTGGTTGCCAAACTTGACTGTCCATTTTGGCCAGAATATACGGTCTGTCGGGAGTGCCTCAGCCAATTTATTTTCCATTTTTTTCTGCTGTCTTGGTGCTGCTTTCGTTGGCTGTAGGGTCAGTGTGCGTTATTGGCAGGCCCATCTGTGATGTGTCTGGCGACGGTTCTTTGGGAGTCTGGCTTGCTAAAGTACTCAGTGAGGGGCATATGTGATTTACACTGCGATGACAATTCAGCCCTTGTGTTTTGTCACGGCCTTCGTCTGGTGTTCCCTCGAATCAGGGCAAGAGCGAGACCTGGAGGTAAACTCGTTTGCTGAAGTCAAATGAAAACCGACATTTGACACAATTTCTCTTTCACTTTTACTTCTAAATCACCTTGTATCAGTGCGCATTTGTATTTCTGCTGGACACTCCTGTAACCAGTTGGTGAACAGCAACAAGCAGGCACTTTCCAAATTGCCCAGGTTCTATGCAGTTTGCCTTGAACAGTACGACAAGGAATCCGTCTGTCCATGTCATTTAAGCCAGGAAAGCGTGACACAGTGAACCTGGTGAATAGCAAGTCTCTGCCCACCAATCTGCATGGCTAACCACACAGGTCATACCCACAATTTCAGAAGCTCGAACTCCCGGCTAGCTTGAGAAGGGGAGCTGGCAACGGATCATTTAAATTCGTCCCCGAAATCGATTTCTCAAATCCCATAGCTGAAATAAGCACTGTGGCGGGCATGACTGCCATGAGATGCCATCGAGGAATCAAGCCGCACATGCTTCTTGAGCACGAGCAGGGCTCCCAGACTGTCGGGTCGGCCGGATTTTGGATGAACTTGTATTGCTGTTTATTTGAGAAGCCTTAGCCAAGAGTAGTGGGTACAGACCATTAGCTTCAAATGTTCTTTTCCGAGTGAGGCGGAAGCTGTTGTAAGGGAGATCCCGTATCACAACAGGAGTCCGGGCGACTGACAAGCATGAGCACTCATTTACTAGGGCCAGCAATGATGGGAAACACGGTTCGATGAATTGCCATGTGATTTATGATTCAAACCTCTCATCCGGATTGTCCGATCAGCGTAGGGAACCGACTGCAGGTACAAGGACACTAGGGCCGCAGCCAAGTGCTGATCCAAAACGCTGGTCTGCTGTCGGTGCCCTGGAGTCCCATGTTGGCCCGCGGCACAAGGACCAATTAGATGTGTACAAGTAGCACCGTCCTTACTGCGATGAAGTCGCATAATAGCGGTGTCTAAATTGACTTTCCAGAGCCTCGTTCAGGCACTTTCCGGTTATGCTCCACCATGGAGACACATCGGAGCCGCAGCCTCGGGTAGAAATGTTCGAAAACCTTGGGAGGATCAACCTTGGTCAGGACCAAGATTGATTCAAGAACTGAGCTCCAGTCCCAATCTGGGGCTTCTTGACTGGCAAGGCGCATGAATTATCGCGCGGCCCAACGTCACCAGAAGAGCATCAATGCACTTCTCCGTGCCGTGCATCTGGGATCAATAATATCCATAGGCTTTGTCAAGCAAATTGTCATGCGCCGCTCACACATGGCTCACCGACCTTATGCGTCGGACAGCAGGATCGAGATTCACGACGTGCGTCACGACGTGCGTTCCTGAGACAAGCTTCGCTGATGATGATGATAAAGTCAAACGGGGCCCTCGACCTTTAGCAGAGATTGCCCTCAGAAACGAAAGTCCCACAAGGCACACGCGCATCAATCGTTCTTGCCCTCCACTGATACCCAACGTGATACCCAACGAATCGATCCGCAATGGCTACCGCAACTGAGACACAGACGGCCGAGGCTCTGCCCCAGGCTCATGAGAACTCCCATGCGGGTGCGCTTGTTCACCACTCAAACCAGAGCCAGGAGCTCATCCACACATCTCAACGACGCGAGGCGGGCGCTCTGAGCCAGCAACCACGACCGCAGAGCGCTGTGGTCTACCAGCCGCCCACCCATGAGGACAAACCCGGCGAGAAGAGGGAAGCGCAGTTCTTGCCCTGGTACACACGATGGGGTTATTCCATCTCGCTGGGGGCTGCTCAGGGATTCCTGAAGCCAGCCAGTTTGATTCGTGATGTCCAGGATTCCATCCGCTCTCCGCTACATCAAGCGAATCTGCTCAAGACCTACCAATGCCGTCCCAAGCTTCCTGTTAGGTGAGAACTCCGGCACTGGAACGAACTCCGCAGCATTTGGCCTCAACTGACATGCCCCAAGGGTTTTCTTCCCCAAGCCATATGACAAGGAAAAGCCTCGGCAAATGCCCCTGTGCTTCACTATCCACGGAGGCGGGTTTATCATGGGAACTCCGCAAGACAACGATGCATGGAATGCCAAATTTGCGAGCCGCTACTCGGCGACGGTCGTTGCCCTGAATTACAACAAGGCGCCCAAGACGACGTTCCCAATGTCGATCCACGTACGTCTACCATACTGCTGTGTACTAAATACGTGAGCCAGCGGGTTTGATGCGCACGTCAATTGCTGAAATCCGAGTGATGTCTAGGATGTCGAGGCACTGATTCTTGCCGTTCTCTCCGACCCCGAGATTGCTCCCCATATCGACCGTTCCCGCATTGCTGTCGGCGGCTGGGATGCTGGCGGAAACCTGGCATGTGAGTGACTCCCCTCGAGCATTTTGAAGACTCGTCGTGTGTTCATACTAACGGGAATACTCCAAGTGACCGTGAGCCAACTGCCTGCGATCCGGCCAATCGTCAACTCAGTCTTCGCCTTCTACCCGCCGTGCGACTTCACCGTGACGCACCACCAAAAGAGCCGGCTGCGGCGGTACAAGGCCGGGGTCGGCGGCTTCCGCGCCCGCGAGACGGACTACATGCTCTCCATGTCGCCCATGATCGACTGGTCGTACATACCGCACGGCACCGACCTGCGCAACCCGCTGCTCAGCCCCTTCTTCGCCGAGCACGACATGCTCCCGCGCCGCGTCATGATCATCGGATGCGAGCTGGACATGTACGCCCACGAGGCCTGGCGCACCATCAGCAAGCTCGCCGGCCGCGAGGTCCCCGCCATGGAGCAGACCGTCGGCCGCGAGGGCCAGTCCGACCACGGGCAGATGCTCTTTGACGACGACCGTTTCCACTTTGAGCAGACCTACAACGATGGGTCGAGCTACAAGTGGTTGCTCGTCCCAGACACGAGTAAGTAAAAGGGCAATGACCCCAGCAGTGTTTGATGCTGACAAGGAACCGTGTAGTTCACAACTTTGACCAACGCATCGGCGGCGTCGTGCGCGAGCCGGACTTCCGAGCTGATGCTGAGCACAAGAGCGAGGCTTGCCTCAAGGAGATTGGCGAATGGCTGCTCGGCCCCTTCCATTCCGCCCGGACCAACGGTGCGGGCAATGAGCACACTGGTAATAACACCAATGGTACGGCCGATGCCCATCATCAGATCGAGCAGTGAGGCTCACAACTGGCAGAAGCCTGGGTAAGTCCGAGACCGTGGGAAGACTCCACAGGCTTGTGGTCATGGCTGACGAAATTGAGCAGTGGCTGTGAAGGTGCGAAAGTGTTCTTGACATTGTGATTTAGTTATATGATACCAGACGCGATCGACTGTTATTATAATTTCGCAAATTGTATGTTCTGTTAGACAGTGTTCGTAATATCAAAGTTTGTGATTAAATGAACTGCCATCGCATCATGTCCAAAGATGATCACCATACACTCTCAACGGATGACTCGAGGACCATAGTTATCAGGATCTTTGTGAAGACAAGATGGATATTTCCACATATGCAATCATAATAGCCTTCTTGTGCACCCTTGCAACACTCATTCTGTCACGCGAAGGGGAGGCGATACTGTTGATAACGGTGGGTTTCTGCTGTGACCTTTGACACCTTCGGAGTTCCGCCTGATGATGAGCCGGAACCGGGATGTCCGGATGAGAGCCTCAATTTAACATTCCAACGAGCACTTCAGAAATCGATGCTGAGTGTAAGGCGCGAAGTGGAAAGACTTCGGGTAGGCAAAAGTGGATCAGCACGCGGCTCACTTGCTCTTGAGTGACTGCTCCACGAGAACTTCACCCGCATTGAGGCGGTGACTGCCATTATTATTAGGGGCATGCCCCTACTCTGTATGTATTATACAATGCTCAAGTAAACCCGACCTCTCCCCGGTGCAACAGCTGGAGGATCGTCCTCGTCGACCGCGCATTTTGAGCTTTCCCGGCCGTCCGTACTTTGAGTATTCCATCCAGGCAAGACGAACACAAACTTTGATCTTCGAGTTGACTTGAAATGACATCCTTGCATCATGTTGGCTGCGCATGGAGTCATTGTGCCTTGCCCGTCTTCTTCGCCCTCTTCTTCTTGGGAGGCTCCTCTGGGCGGTCTCCCTTCGACTTGTCGGCCCTCTTGCTGTTGGCGACTCTCCTCTTCTCTTTTTGTTCTTCCTTGACGCGGTCCCAGATCTTCTCCAGCATAGCACTCTTTCCCTGTGTATAAGCCTCGTGAAGCTTCTGCTCTTCTTCAGTCCAGTCTGTTGGGGCCTTCGACTCCAACTTGGCAGCTCTCTCTGTTTCGTCTTTGAGGCGCTCGTCAAAGTCGGACGTAGTTTTACGCACTGACTCTTTGTTGGTCAGCACGATACAGTGTCGGATCCCTTCGTAGCCAGAGATGAAGTGATGGAGGCCCTGTCCTCGCAAGTGGCAATTCGATCCGCCCGGGAAGGCAATGCGGACCCCAAGCTCTTTGAGCACCAGGTCGCCCCCTGCGATAGTAGTCAGTATACATGTCAGTGTGCGGGAAAGAACTCGGGACTTGCCGGTGAAGCTGCCGAAGCATGTCAAGGCTGCCATGCCTTTCTTCCAGTCTGTCCTGTCGGTGTGGCCTTCAGTCAGAATATCTACGAGCTGTGCCATGTACCCGTATGGGTTCTCGCCTGTGCAAAGTGTGTTAGTCATGTTTGTATCGGGAGCGATTGTGGAGCAAAGTCTCTTACCTGAAGTCGCCAGTTTGATGTTGAGCGAATCAGGCAGATGCTGGCGAATTTCCAAGTAGTCTTCGTATAGACTGCGGTCCCAGGCCTCCAAGGCGAGCCTCGAAACCTTCGCAGCCACGCCGTAGACGCCGCTCTTGAGTTTCGGGAATTCTTCTTCCCATGCAATGCTGTCGAGCAATGTTTTTTTTCCCATCTTGTACTCACGAGAGAAGCTTTGAAAGCGGAGACCGCCCAAGCCGTTGCCGTGGCCAGCCTCGTGGTGCACCCCGTAATGCACCACCCCACAGACAGCGAAATGCGGCTGCTTGCATTCTTTTGAGCGTACGTCTTTGTCCGGGTACTTAGCAAGATGCACTGCCTTGTTTACATTATGCCTCTGGTCGTCGGGCGCCTTGTACGGGAAGCGCCAGGCAAATGCTTCGGCCGCATTGCTCATTTTGTCTACTGTTCCCTCTGCGAAGAGCTTCTGCAAAGCCTGTGTAAAAACACCGCAGATCAACTCGTAGTGCTTGTCCCTGAGGATGACGATGTCGAAACCCTCGATGCGATCGCACGCCTTGGATGCCTCCCCGTCGAGGAGGAACTCGTGATATGGGTTCGGCTTCTCCGGACGCAGCTGCTCTTCCACTCGAGCAACTAGTTCTGGTGTCTGGTCTTCTGGTCTTCGTATGATGTCTTTCAACTCAGCATCCAGTCTTGATAGAAACGCAGCATCCCCTCTATGGTGGTAGAGTTCCTCCTGGGCCATGCCGAGGAGTATCGGGAACATATCGCGATCGTTTGTGTTACTTAGCTTGCCGTTGTCTTTTGCGTCTTTTGCGAGTATCCGACAAGCAACATACTTCAACTGATCCTTAGTTGGTGCTGGTGGGACTCTTCCTGCTGCGTCCGCCGAGAGTCTTTGTGCGATTGTCGACTTGGAGTACTGATCAGTCTGTCCGTTGCGAGCATCGATGTTGTGATACGTTTTGCGGCAGACACGCAAGTCGCCCAGAGGGCCAGCAATGACGAAGTCTTCTGAGGTGGGCCCTTCAAACTGCTCTGACTTGGAGTATGCCCGTACTTGCATCTTGTCAGGGTCTGACTTGAGGATCATGGAAAGGAAGTCTTGAACTTTTGGTGCGAGTTGAGCGCCAATGTCTCTATCCGAGAGGTCCTCGACCTTGACCTTGGTATCGTCCAGATGGCAAATGTTGGACGCCCATTGGTATAGGGTTCCCTTGACAGCCTCCTCGGTCTCGTCGTTCTCTTCAGCCGCACCGTTCTCTTCGGTGCGTACAGCGTCTTCCGTCTGGCTTTGCTCTCGGGTATTGGGCACCTGGCGGTAGAAGTTGATTGTTCGTTTTGAGATGTCGACGGGAGGATGAGAGTGGGATGGCTTGCCACCCGGGTGGATTCGTTCGGTGGGTTCCATTTTGAGGATGAAGGAGTAGTATATATTGGTTTGGCACCGTAAGACGGCGAACTTGAAGAGGTACGAGAGTCTGTTTTGTTGATGCGTAACTGTTACGGTGTTGTGAGTATCCGACGAGTTGCGTTGTCGGGCTGGTCTTGTCGCTTTTCAAGGTTGTTTTTGTCGAACGAGTCGAACGAGTTGAGATGCCCCGCTATGGCTCGAGCGCTCTGTTGACTCTGTGGGAGATAGAGTGGCCATTCACGTCCAACTAGCGCCATGCCTCATGACCTTGTCGATAATTTATCGATAATGGTTGAGATAACTCTTTCGGTATTGGGATGTTCATCCCACCGGAAAATCAGGCTGGTACGAGCTAAGACAAGTTTCCCTGCCACGAATACTTGACACCATACACGCGGCAATGTCCTTCTCCCTCGCCTTTGCTTCCTCACTCTTCTGGATACTCCCGAGGCGCCTCTTCACCCTCGGTGTTTACGCCGAAGACCCCAATGTCCGCAACGGAGGGGGTGCTGGAGAAACAGCCCTTCGAGCTCGGCCAGGAAATATATCTATGAAGCACATTCTATCACTACTAGTACTATAGAACACCAATAATAACCAATCGAATGAGGAGTGCTTTCTATAATGAGGCGCTCGAGGACGTGCATGAAGGAGCGCCCGATACCTGATGTCTACATGGGAAACATGACATCGTGGACAGCATACTCGAAATCACTGCGTTGATAACATGTGTTCTTTGCTCCAAATTCCCGCCGTAGCCTCCATGGATGGTTGGATGTCTTGCATAACAATGCCTTGAGCGCATCCGTCCTTGAGAGTCTCGTCAAGAGCCTTTTGGTGAGCAGGCGGAGCTCATTGGGTGTCCCCCTTTGGCACCATGTGATGACCAGAAAGATATCAGCTACAGAACAGATTCAGGGAAAAGACTCAGTAGATGTGTACAAAGCAACCTGCAACGTCGCGCCCAGCTGATCTTCATGCCCAAGTTCATAGTATAATCATGTGTCCTTGCGTTGCGAGCACTTGAGATCAATCCTCGTGTATGTTTGATCAGGTCATTAACACTGTTCCAGGAATTGGTGAGAGCTTATCATCATTGGATAAAGCTGACACTTCAACGTGATCATTGATCTCGGGAAAATTTGTAGGCAGCCAATCTAGTCAGATGAGCGTTGAAAGGGGCTGCTTTGTAGAGAGGGATGCACAGAAGCATGACCGGGGTGAAGGCCCTTTTTATATTGATCGTGGCTCATGTATTGTTCCAAAGCTTATGCTCTGGAAGCTTGCGAGCAATTGACAAGCAGGTAGAGGCATGACTGCTGATGACTCATTTCATTCCGCAAGACAACAACCATGGCCAAATCCAACATCTAGTCAGTCACATGGGTCTAACCAAAGATTTGCGAAGTCACGAACAACAAGACCAGATTCACAAATGGTATCCCTGGCTAAGTATTGTGCCATTCGCTCAAGTACAGGCTGCACCTGGATACTATTGCTTGTACACTATTGCTGATGTTTAGAACAGCCATAAATGAAGTATTGGCACCTAACTAATCAGGTTTGCGAATTCACCAGCAGACTGGCTAGTGAAAACTATTAATACAGGCGTTTCACAAGTGCTAGCACTATCAGCTGCCAGGTAGTGTACTTATCATGAGCTAAGCTTGACGGCTCGCAGAAGCATCCGAAACGGAGAGAAGCAAGACAAGAAAGCGGCGTTACGAATACGCCTCTGCACAGCCCAGATGAATCGCAGATCCCTTGGCCACCCGAGGAGCTTAACACGCGGCCTAGCGGCTGGTGTGGGAGCTTGATAGACGGACTAAGTAGCAATCTTGGATAGGATTCAGCCAAGCCGGTTTGCTTAGTGCGTCATGCCTCCATGGCGAGCCTCAGGACTGGCTGGTCTGGCTGAGCCAGGAGTCAGGGCCAAGGAGCCAAGAGACACACAGCAGCCCCCTTCACAGCCGGCGGGCTTGCGCCTCCAAACTCATCAAACTATCTGCCGCCCGCTTCATTTTCCCCGAGCTCCGTCTAGCTCTGCCAATCCGACCATGACGCTTCTTTGTTTCTTTTGCATCCTTCCCACAGCAAATGACCCGGATTGATGTTTCGCGCCGGCAATTGTTTTTTTTTCCTTGGGGTTTTGTCCCATCGCCTGGTGACGGACGACGTGTTTTCGTGTGTCCACGATTCAGGTCGTGGATAGGGAGAAGCCGGCGGCCTCAGTCCTCCAAAAATGGCCGACCAAAGGAAATCCGACCGTGATGGCTCGAGCGAGTGGCTCGAACTGTCCGCCCTCGAGGACCCCGTCTCCCGCCCCACCGCGCGACAGACTCTCCTAGGTGAAGATGGGGCCCAGGCACGGAAGACCGGAAAGGTCTCATCTCTGGGTGGAAGACTGTTAGAATTCCTTCGCTTGAGACGGACTGCGCGAGATGCCCCAGATAGTCGCAGGATACCATTGCGACTCGGCGAGGAACCGCTCATCGATGAGCGAACGGGGCGCCCTTATATTTCCAACCGGATCAGGACCTCGCGTTATACCATATGGAACTTCGTCCCGAGGCAACTTGTCTACCAGTTCTCCAGGCTGGCCAATATGTATTTCCTGATCATTGCAATCCTTCAGATGATTCCAGGATTCAGTACGACGGGACGGTTTACGACTCTCATCCCGCTGTTGATATTTGTGGCTCTTACTATCGCAAAGGAAGGGTACGACGACTGGAAGAGATATACTTTGGACAAGGCCGAAAACGCGAGCAAAGTCACAATTTTGGGAACGCACCACGGTGCGACAAGCAGACAGCATGGAAAGCGGGTATCCGCAGCAGACTCAGAGTTGGCTTTGAGCCCATCTTCGGATGAAATGAGCCCGGGCACACCATGGACGACAACACAATGGGGTGATTTGAAGGTCGGGGACGTTGTGAAGCTTTTAGGAGATGAGCAAGTTCCAGCAGACATTGTTCTCCTCTACGCCGACGAGGGCATCGCGTTCGTGGACACCAGGGCCCTGGATGGCGAGACGAACTTGAAGAGCAAGATGGTGCCGGCGGGGTTGAAGAGGTTGGATCTGGTTTCGGTACAGAGCATCTCGGCTTCCGACGTCAACTTCAGCATCGAACATCCGAACCAGGATCTTTATAATTTCGACGGAACTGCCACAGTTGATGGGAGCGAAACGATGCCTCTGAATGTGGACACCATCATCTATCGGGGATGCGAGGTTAAAAACACAAAATTCGCCATCGGCATGGTCCTGAATACCGGCGAGGACACCAAGATTCGCATGAATGCTAACCGTGACCCGGAAGCGAAAAGGCCTTCTCTCGAGAAATTCGTCAACCTCATCGTCATTTTTCTTGCCCTATACATGCTCGTCACCTCAGTACTGCTCTACATGGGTTTCAAGATCTACTGGCAAGATTCAGACGTACCGTGGTATCTCATGCTCTCGGTCGTCTCTGATCAAGAGGTCATTATCGGCTTCATCATCCAGTTCTCAAATGTTGTTCCAATGTCACTCATCATGGCCATCGAAGCAGTCAAGCTCAACCTGGCAGTACTCGTTGCCTCTGATGTTGAGATGCACCACGAGGAATCAGACACGCCAGCAGGTTGCAATACGAACATTATTCTGGACGACCTCGGCCAGATTGGCTATGTCTTTTCGGACAAGACTGGGACGCTTACCGACAACATCATGAAGTTCCGCAGAATAAGCGTGGCGGGAACAAGCTGGTGGCACGAAGATAGAGGACTTACTAAAGATCCTGCTCAATCAGAGGAACGAGGCAGGACAACCGACGACCTCGTGGCTCAGATCCGCCAGGATCCGAAATCCACGCTCTCCCAAGCAGCCTACGAATACATCCTAGCACTGGCAATCTGTCACACATGCCTCCCCGAGAAAGACCCCGAGACCGGCGAAATCACCGATTTCCAGGCATCCTCGCCGGATGAGCTGGCTCTTGTGAGAGCAGCACAGGAGCTCGGGATTTTGGTTATCGAGCGCTCAACTCAGTCGCTCACTCTCGAGATCTCGCACGGTCTGGGTCAACGAGGGAGACGCGAGACGTACGAGGTTCTCGACGTTATTGAGTTTAGTAGTAAAAGAAAGAGGATGTCTATCGTGGTCCGCCGTCCAGATGGGAGGCTATGGGTCATTTGCAAAGGGGCTGATACGATTGTGCTGCCGCGTCTACGAAAGGCACAGGTGGACGGCAGGAGGCAGTCGTTCAGACAGCACCAGAGGGGTTCAACAAATCTTTCCTTTCCCAGGCGGTCGTTGGAGTCTCCAACGAGTCCAGTCTCCGTGCATACATGGATCCCTGGAACCCCAGGATTCTTCGATACGAACCCCTACGCAGGACAGTCGAGTCCATATCCAGAGTCACACACGGCCGAGGACGAGACACTGAACCGATGCCTCGACCACATCGATGAGTATGCGAGAGAGGGTCTTCGAACGCTTGTTTTTGCACATCGGTATCTCTCCAACGAAGAGTACAGATCGTGGAAGAGGGAGTACCATGACGCCCAGGTCAGCCTGACAGACCGCCAGAGGAAATTGGAGGATGTTGGTGAGAAGATTGAGCATTCATTCGACCTCATCGGGGCATCGGGCGTCGAGGACAAGCTGCAAAAAGGAGTGCCGGAGACAATTGATCGCCTGCGAAGGGCACGCATCAAGATCTGGATGCTGACAGGAGATAAACGAGAGACAGCAATCAACATCGTGAGTACTGACATTTCTTTTCATGGCGAATGAACATCCGGCATTAGCGCTGGCTGGTCAAGAATCACTGGAAGCTGACACTGAGTTCCAACAGGCACACTCGTCTCGCATCTGCACGCCCGAGACAGCGCTCTTCCAGCTGGATGTCGAGGATGGCGACCTGGAGTGGCAGATCTCGGACATACTCAACTCGCCCGACCGCCAAGCCGCCCCGCACAGCGCAATCGTGATCGACGGCCAGACGCTCACCGCCCTGGAGCAGCCCGACGCGGCGCGGCTGCGCAAGACCTTCTTCACGCAGCTGATCCCCACCGTCGGCTCCGTCATCTGCTGCAGGGCGTCGCCGTCGCAGAAGGCGCTCCTCGTGCGCGCCGTGCGCGACGAGCCCTCGCCGCCGCCGGGGACGACGACGGCCCTGGGCCGGGCGTGGTGGTGGGTGCGGACCAGCTTCACCTCCCACCGCCGGCCCCTGACCCTCGCGATCGGCGACGGCGCCAACGACCTGGCCATGATCACGGCGGCGAGCGTCGGGGTCGGCATCAGCGGGCGCGAGGGCCAGCAGGCGGCGCGCGTGGCCGACATCAGCATCGCGCAGTTCCGCTTCCTCTCGCGGCTGCTCCTCGTCCACGGCCGCTGGAACTACCACCGCATCACGCGCTTCGTGCTGGGCAGCTTCTGGAAGGAGACGCTGTTCTGGCTCCCCGCCGCGCTGTACCAGGTCGCGGCGGGGTTCACGGGGACGAGCCTGTACGAGTCCACGGCCCTGACCGTCTACGGCTTCGCCTTCTCCACCGCCTGCACCATGACCATCGGCGCGTGGGAGAAGGACCTCAAGGCCCGGACGCTGATGGCCGTGCCCGAGCTGTATGCGTACGGCCAGCGGGCGCAGGGCCTGAACTGGGGCGTGTTCCTCTCCTGGATCGCGAACGCCGTCCTGGCCGGGGCCGCCATCTCGTTCCTGGCGTGGCTGGGCTACGGTGGCGCGTACACGACCACCCCCGATGACAATGGGCTTTACGCAATCGGCACACTGGTGTTTATTGCGTGCATGATCTGGACAAACGTGAAGATACTGTGAGTTGCACCACCCCAGGTAGAAGAAGCACTACTTTCTTGTGCTAGATAATGCGTACTAATGCATGTCAAAACAGGATCTTGGAAATGCAGTACAAGACCATACTTGTACTCCTTATATTCTGCGCCGAGATCGCCCTGATCTGGCTCTTCCACATCGTGGTGGGCTACGTCTTCACCTCCATTGTCATCAGCCCCTATTCCGTAGTCGACGGCTTCACCCGGACCTTTGGTGGGGACGCTGCCTGGTGGGCCACGCTTGCCCTCGTACTGGGTGGGCTCTTTACTGTGGAACTGTCGGTGGCTGCGCTGAGGCAGCGATTTGCGGGTTCCCTGAACCAGGTCTGGAGGACCGACGAGGGCAGGGACCACGTTAGGGCGTGGGACACGCGGCTGTGGAAGGAGATTGAGCGGGATCGTGCGTGTAAGGCCCGGCTAGAGGAGATGTCACGAGAGTGAGTAGAAGCAAGTAGTATGTGGAATGCATCGTTCTGCGAGGTATCTAGCTAAATACAAACATGCTCATAATATGTACAAGAATTGAGTACGCTTCATGAAGGCCCCAGTTCCATTCCAGGGCAGGTTATTTTTTTTCTTTTGTTTTTTTCTTTCATGTTTCTGGTGAGAGTTCCCCGCTCGGATCAATCGTCAAGAGGAATTATCATCATCGTAATCACTTGACATCAAACCGATCAGCGTTCATGACCTTGTTCCAGGCGGCCACAAAGTCAGAGACGAACTTGTCGCCCGAGTCGGACATGGCGTAGACCTCGGCGATGGCGCGCAGCTCGGACTGCGAGCCGAAGACGAGGTCGGCGCGCGTGGCGGTCCACTTGTCGGCGCCCGTCGCCCGGTCGGTGCCCTGCCAGACCTCGCCGCCGTCGCTGTCGGCCCACTTGGTCTGGATGTCGAGCAGGTTGACAAAGTAGTCGTTGGTCAGCTGGCCCGGCTTGTCGGTCAGCACGCCGTGCGAGGACCCGTCGGCGTTGGTGTTGAGCACGCGGAGGCCGCCCACCAGGACCGTGAGCTCGGGCGGCGTCAGGCCGAGCAGGTTGGCCCGGTCGATGAGGACCTCCTCGGTGCGGGCGCGCGCGTTGCCCCGCCCGAAGTTGCGGAAGCCGTCGGCCTTGGGCTCCAGGTAGCCGAAGTTGGCGACGTCGGTCTGGTCCTGCGTGGCGTCGACCCGGCCGGGGGTGAAGGGCACGGAGGCGTTGGCGTAGCCGGCGTCCTGGGCTGCCTTCTCGACGGCCGCGGAGCCGCCCAGGACGATCAGGTCGGCTAGGGAGACGGGCTTGGAGTATGCGGACTGGATGCCCTCGAGGGCGCTCAGGACGTCGGACAGGTTCGTGCCGGCTCCGGTGTTGACGGCCCAGCTGATTTGGGGCTCAAGGCGGATGCGGGCTCCGTTGGCGCCGCCTCGCTTGTCGGTGTTGCGGAAGGTGCTGGCCGAGGCCCAGGCTGTGGAGATGAGAGCCGAGGTGCTCACACCTGAGTCGAGGATCTGTTGCTTCAGGGTTGTAACATCGGAGTCGTCGATGGTGGTTCCGTTCGAGTCGGGGAGGGGGTCTTGCCAGATGAGCTTCTCGGTGGCAACCTCTGGGCCGAGGTAACGGGACAAGGGGCCCATGTCACGGTGGGTGAGCTTGTACCCTGGACACATATCATTATTAGCCACGGCTTCATGAAGGCGTCGATGGTGGCATGGCATGACTTACAGGCACGGGAGAAGTCGTCAGTGAGCTTGGTGAAGTTGGCAAGGTAGACCTGGGAGATGTTGTTGTAGATGGGGTCATCCCGGAGAGCCAGATCACTGGTCAGCATCCTTGGCTTCTGGAAGCTGCTGTTGTCGAAGGGCAGAGGGTAGTTGGCGGTGGCGTTGAGGGCCTCCCATTGGTGGGCGCCGCCGGGGCTCTCGACGAGGGACCACTCGTTGTGGAACAAAGACTCAAGGAAGTTGTTGGACCACTTGGTGGGCGTCTTGCTCCAGGTGACCTCGAGACCAGAAGTGAAGGAACCGGTGCCCTCCTTGAAGCTGCCAGCCCATCCAAGCTGTTGCTCACCGAGGTCAGCAGCCTCAGGTGCACCGCCTAACTCGCTGCCGTCAAAGGCACCGTGCGTCTTGCCTGTAGACAGTCATGCGTCAGTGGATTGGTCAAGTCAAACTCGGGAAATTGTAGCAGCCCTGCGAACATGGCTGCAAGTGGCCCACAGTATTGTGGAATCAGACGTACCGAAAGCGTGGCCTCCAGCAATCAGAGCAACCGTCTCCTCATCATTCATGCCCATTCTTCCAAAGGTGGTCCGGATATCGAGGGCCGAGGACACAGGGTCAGAGTTGGCGTCTGGGCCCTCGGGGTTCACGTAGATGAGACCCATGTGTGTGGCTGCCAGGGGCACCTCGAGGTTCTCGGCGCGGGTGCTGAAATCGGTGCTGCCGTTGTAGCGGTCCGAGTTGCCTTCGGGGAAGAAGGTCTCCTCAGAGCCCCAGTAGATGGCCTCGTCGGCTTGCCATGTGTCGACGCGGCCACCACCGTAGCCGAAGGTTGGGAAGCCCATGTCCTCGAGCGCTACGTTGCCGGCGAGGATGATCAGGTCGCCCCATGAGATCTTGCGACCGTACTTCTGCTTGATGGGCCAGACCAGCCGCCGGGCCTTGTCCAGGCTGGCGTTGTCGGGCCAGCTGTTGAGTGGTGCGAATCGCTGCTGGCCCATGCCAGACCCTCCACGGCCATCGAAGGCCCGGTACGTGCCTGCGCTGTGCCATGCCATACGGATGAACAGACCACCATAGTGGCCGAAATCAGCCGGCCAGAAATTTTGCGAATCCCTCAGCAGTGTCTTAAGGTCGGCCTTGACAGCATCGACTAGGGCAGAGTTAGTTGGGGGTCTGTGATCGTTTGTCTGTGGTCTACATGGGGTAGGGAGTGACTCACGGTCCAGGGAGTTGAAGGCCTCAGCATAGTCGAAGTCGGCGCCGTATGGGTTGACTTCGGCGGAGTTCTGGCGGAGGACATCGAGTCGTAGTTGACAGGGGAACCAGTCTCTGCTACGGGTGCCACCGCCAGCGACGTTGGCTTTCTCGGCACAGGTGCCAAAAGGGGTGGCGGCTGAGTCCTGGCGACGGTTGAGGAACTCAGACGACGAGTCCCTCTTCTGTTGCTGCTGTGCAAACGGGCAGGAGGCAGCGGAGACCAGGGGGGAAGCCAGGAGGAGAGCCCGGAGGATATCCGGTACAGATGGTGAACCAGACATGATGGCGGTAAGAAAACGATCGTAACACAACTCAAAAGGTTGGTGCCAAAGGACGGGGCAGTGATGAAGCGGTGGAAGATGGATCCAGCTCCAGGTATATATATATGCTAGCGGGATTGTTCAGACGAACCCTGCCCAGAGAGATGTACGTGTGCTGCGTATTACTCGAGCTGGTGGGACACAGGGTACAAGGCGGTCGCACGTAATACAGCGTGAACTTTAAGGTTGGCTTGACACATTTGGAATTCGCACGAAATAGGCGAGCGTGTGCTGCCATGGCCAGGCATGGGCCAGGAGTGAGTTGTGACATCGGCAGGGCACTGTACCTTTGTCATGTTGCCTTCCTTACAAATCGATGCTCAATCTCCGACGCTAGACTTCTGTTTACCTTACTTGTTGTGGCATCCCCTGGGAACAAAAAAACGACAAGGGAGGACTGTCTATGACGATCCCAACCTGGACCATAGTGTGGTGGAGACGGGCGATAGAAACCACCTGATAATGAAGCTCGCCATGCTGGCCTTGAAGGTCTATTGCCTTGGCACGGTCCAGATGGACGAACTCAAACGAGTCAAATGGGCAATAAGCGGGAGCTGATTCGCTGTGGAGGGGGGGTCCCAGGTTTAAGTGGCACGGGGAAATGGGGGTTGGAGGGTTGACGAGTCGACAGGCAAAAGGTGAGAGAGTGACTGACTGGCAGGACGATCAGAAACTTCTGGATGCTCACAATTGCAACATTTGGCAGCGGTCGGCTCTGACCAGTCTGAGTACATGCACGCACTAAGCAGGGCCCAAAGGCCGGCAAACAACGTGGACGGGGGTGCCTGCACGTTGCCCGGCTCGCAGGGGGCCGAGAACACGCTGCATGCATGTCCAAGACCTCAAATTAGGCCAATCAGGGGTAACACTTTCTTTGTGACAAGGAGACACTGGGGTCCCTGGTGGCGCCTGCGGTTAGAATCCGGCTGCGTGTTGATCCCTCCCCAAGTGCCGAGGTGTGTTCCTTCTCTTGTCAGCCCCGGTTGGACTTCTTGTTGTAGCTGTGCCGCTACTGATATTCCGACGGATGACAGCCTGCCTGGACATTAACGGTTGGCACCAATCTTGACTGGAAGATGATCATGCCATCCGTGTGCGCGCCCGGGGTAATGGTCGAGAAACTTTGCCAGTGTGGAGAGCATGCCGCTGCTTCGGGGTCGGTACTCGGGATCCGTGGCGAGAACTTGGCATTTCTATATTGGATTTCGTGCAGGATACTCCACAACGTGTGACATAG
The DNA here is from genome assembly GCA_038088505.1 of Diaporthe velutina. Taxonomy (NCBI): domain Eukaryota; kingdom Fungi; phylum Ascomycota; class Sordariomycetes; order Diaporthales; family Diaporthaceae; genus Diaporthe; species Diaporthe velutina. Next base: position 44,690 of record JBBWSJ010000070.1, on the reverse strand, counting down.
AAACGCTGAGTATTTCCGGCCATGCGGTAACGAGCCTCACCAATCACGTAGCAGATGACACTGGCCGCCGTCCTTTTGTCGCTCACCGTCTACACGCACCGATCGCTCCCCACCAGACCGCCTATGGTTGCCGCAAACGCACCTATGGTACTTATATCGCCCAACCTAATAGGACTACATACACACTGCACAGAGACCATGAAAATGCCCAACAGCCTGACGGTGCAGCGCTCGTGTCGAGGAGATTTCAGTGGGCTTCGACGTCCCGCCGAGACAAACGTCCTGACTCACATTTGTTTCCTTACGTCACGGTGTCCCCGGGCGGGAGAAATCTGATAACTGCTGCGAGATGGGCGGGAAACGTCTGAACCCACCAGGTGGACCTGGAGAAAAGGGACTAGGACGGCCGGCGACGTCACTTGTCCTCCTAAAAGTGCACTAGGAAGATAACTTCTGGATCGGTTGGGGCGAGCAGGACCACGATCTGCGAAGTCCCCGACACAAGTTCCCGAAGATTGTTTCCGTCAAGAACGGTGAGTGCCGGATCATCTGTGTATACGATGTTGAAGAAGGCGTCGTCAACTGGTAGATAGGAGGCGTGGCCGGCCCCTCCCCCTTTACATCTGTCACAGTAATCCCGACCAGTACACGTGTTGAAAGGTCCCGTGCATGTTGTCTTAGTCTTTGCGGTTGGTCTTTTTGTTCCTTTGGAGGATGCACAGCACAATCCGTCCCGGGGAAGTGGTGTAAATGTGGGCATGTACGGATTAGTAGAGGCGGCCATTCCGCGCGCCCACGAATCACGAAGCTCCATCTCCGGCCACCGAAAGGAGGCGGTGCGTGCAGCGTGACCGTTGCCGTGATCTTGGACGTGGGCGTGACCGGTGGCTCACCTCTTTGCCTGCCAGCCTGCTTTGGCCTGCCCTGGCAGGTGTGGCCTGGCCTGCCTGGTGGCCCGAGCCTCGGCGCGTGCTGCTTGCATGCTTGTTGCTGCATGTGTGCATGGCGGTAGTGCACTGTAATCTATCTGTGCGTGTAGTACTGTATAGAGGTGGCACACTGCAGCGCGGGTGCGGAAAGGCAAGATCTCTCGCGAGCCCGTGTGGTAAGGTACCGTGGTAGCAGTACAGTCTGTGCCCAGGGTTATGCTTATTTCGCTACCAGGATCTGCTCCCACTGCAACGGTGTCACGACTCGCGGGCGGAGGCTGAGAGACCTGGAGGGGCCAGATCTGGAGCCTATTCTGACTGACTGACTTGTTTGCTTGCTTCCAAGGTTGCTTCCTTGCTGGATGCATGGCCGGCTTGGTCTGCTTGTCCTGTCCTGTGTCGAGGGAGGCCAGAGATGGCGTTATACTTCTGGCTACTGGCTGATCACGGCTGTCTTCTAGTTTGGGCAAGTTCTTCGCCTGGGGGATGGAGTCCAGGGCCCCCAAATGCACACTGTACTTCGGGCTTTGGTCGACCCACACAGGCTTGGTAATACAGGCAAATGCATGGATGCACTGTACGCCCAAGTGGGCTGCAGGCTGGAGGTGACGCATGTCGATTTGTGTTGGGCTGATGTCGGTGTAGATGGATTCTGCAGCGAGTCAAAAGCTTGTGTGTGTGGGTGTGCGGCGTGTGTGAGTGTGTGAGTGATATTGCAGACTCTAATTATGGAGAGATTCTGGTCGCCCAGGAATGTGATGTGACTGCTGTCAGATCGTGTTGAAAAAGTGAAAAAATGGTTCCAACATCGAGAGATATGACGGCTCTGACGTCCAGCATTCTCAAGACCATCGATCTCGGCGCACAGCATCAGGAAGGTGTGCGACATGTTCCTGCATCCAAGCGACATCAGCCCACCCGGAAAGTCTCGACATCGCATGTGTGGACGCCCATTTGGCAGTCGAGTGAAGGTGGGCGGGCGGCCGCGAGTGGTCCAATGTAACGCACACCGGTCGGCCGTTGTCGACGATATTCTCGTTGTTGGTGCAGCAGGTGCTGGCCTCATTCGGTCTTGGGCGTGGCTCGAGCGTGGGTGTTGTGTGTTGGTGTCTCCCGAAGCCAAGCCCGTGCCAATCGGCTGCTCACCTTTGGGTCCTCACTAGCACTCAGGCTTGGGCCCTCATCTTTTTCCGACGCCACAAACCCCACGCTGACTGAGGGACTGCCCCCAATCCTGGCACGCCGGCACGCCTGGCCCCTGGATATGGCTATGGATGCCGATTTTGGCCAAGAGAGGAGACGAAAGGGCACTAAGCAGACTGGGAGACAGAAGGGTGAAGAGAGACAAAGAGAGTGAGAAAAAGACGGGAAGACCCAGACAGGGAGGCTGGAGCTGGCATCGGCCGCCAACCCAGAGGAGAAGGTTCCCTTGACCCATTTCAGGGGCGTACCATCGCTCAAACTGGAGGAGTATTCGGATCCTCCCAGACAGAGTTTGATACAGGAGTGTGCATTACACTACATGGCGTACCAAAGTCATCTACCTGCCGCCGAGCGAGCAGACAAAATTGCGCCCGTGAGGCTGTGAGGTCGGAAAATAGGAGACAGCCCGGGCCTGACAGCGCCCGCCGTTGGATCCCGTTTTGGGAGTCTCCAATGCCGCGCCGGGCGCGCATTACAATCTCTCCACAGAGTGCAATATGTGCAATAAACAATCATCAAGATCCCGCGCCCAGGGCCGTTTCGAAACATCCCTCGCCCCCTCGTCCCTCCCCCTCTCTTGGTCCCACCTCCTCTCCAGCCCTGTCTGCTGTCATGCCCGCTTCCCTGTCCCTGTCCCTAGCCCTGGTCCTGGTTGGCACTCGCGGGAAAATAGGCAAGGCACGCACTGGACGCCGGATTTGGGGCGAGCCACATAGGCACCATGAGACGAACGGAATGACCCTTGACCATCACAAGCCGACCCGTCTGCCGTCCCAAGGTCGCTGGAGCTTCTGGGGGGGCTTTGAGTGCACAACAGCATAGAAGGCTATCCCGAATGTTGACAGTCTATCCCGGCCGACGTCGCAGGAATGACTTCAGTGGTGGTATAGTGGCGGTTTCAAGCTTATGCTTTAGCTGGCTAGCAGCACACGTGCGGTTGTATTCGAGGGCAGGTTAGCCAGGCTGGCAGAGCTGGCCAGCCCCCTTTCGAACTGCCCTTCCGGGCGTGAGCAGCGCCCGGAAGCCGGCACCTGTCCAACGGCCGGCGGGGGTTTGCTGCTGATCGCGTTGATCGCCAGGACGGAACGGCAGCACAGAGCATTGCGCCGGCCACACTTGCCACAGAGGGCGTAGCTCGGCGTCTGTGGGCACTCGGCTCTGCCCATCCAGGCCGCGCCCACTTTCCCCTCCTCAAGGTTGGCCGATGTTGTCGCCAAAGAAACCTTTCACCACCTTTGTACATACATGTACATACAGACAGTATTATGCCTCCTCGTGCCTCCCAACCAGTCAATATGCAGTGTCGTAAAAATAGCATTCTCATCACAATCGTGCAGCCGTTGGGATGCGCGGTTTGCAGCTGCTAGCGAGGGCCAAGACGATGATTTCCTCTTGGTGGTGCAGTAGGAAAATTCGGGCCCGTCGGTGCGGCCATGCGGCAACTCACTCTCACACCACTTTCACCTGCAGCATCCCTCATCGGGCCTAGCCCGGCAACCCTTTGCATCGAGGTGCCGTGGGCGGTCCCGGTCAAAGCAAATCACTGCACATGCAGACATGCCGTACAGTGAGCGATAAACACCACAGTACAGCAAACCCATGCTCTCTACACTCTATACTATCATGACCCTGCTGCGAGTAGGGTCCGATCTGCAGCGCGATTCTCTTTCATCATCGGCGACTTTTCCCGCCACACACACACACATGTGGCGAGGAGGGGGGTCCCCTGTATCGAACGTCGCTCCTCATTGCACCACCCTGTGCAAGCTCCCCTTTCCGCCAAGGTTTGTAACCGCTGGCCTCTTGCCTGTCATATCTCGCAAGGACTTTCTCGGGAGGCGAGTTGCAAACCCTGCTATACTGTACTTGCTAACTGTAAACCCTGGGAAGGAGCTTTTCCTCCCCCCATATGGCCCAGACAGCAAGAGAGGGCGCGCGGTGCCTGACGCGGGATGTGGAGCGGAAAGCGGGTGGGTGGCCGATATCGAAATTTAGATCGTCCCATGATCGAGGTAACAGTAGCACCATCCCCGCTGTCAGGGAAGACGTAGAGCCCTATGGGCCAGCTGAGGCGCCTCGCCAAGAGCGTCGGACATGCACACTGCTTGGTATGCCTAGACTTTGGCCCCCCCTTTCTCCTGGGGAACAATATCCCAATGGTGATGCTGTAGAACGCGCGTACTGCGGTGAGTCGCGAGGTGTTGCTGCACTGTTTGGTTTATTGTTAGAATTCTTGGCGGATATAGTGGCACATGATGTTGACTTCTGCACCGGACAGAAGAGGGGGCGCAAAGGCGCCCTGTCGCCATGTCTGGGCCTCGTCCGGGGATTGCATGTGCACCGTTCCAACTAATCACCCCACACCCATTATGGTTGACGATGTGATCGAAGATGCTGCTGGCGATGCGACGCCAGGCGAATGACCCCATCGCTCGATCGCAGCTGGACCAACTAGACCAGCTGAATCGCAATGTGGGCTGCTGTCACGATGAAACTGGCATGCCCAAGGACCTTGCCCTCGGTGGAGACTCGGACGAACACCTCGAAAGAGAAACTACACAGTATGGCTAAGACAATGGTAATGTTGACAAGGGCCCCTGTCCCAACAGACCCATGGACAGTTCCAGGAACGTTGGCAGAAGCATACAATACTATACTGCGTAGTTGTAGCTCAAGGAACTCGATTAGCATCGCATGATCAGGGCAATTGGCTTTGCCGGGGACTTGCCTCCATCTGAGCCAGCATAGCTGGAGGCTGCAATGTAATGCTGGACGCAAGATGCCCTCATCGAAACTTTCTGCCCCGCTGCTTAAGAACTCAAAACTTCTGGTTGGCCGGAGTCTAACGCCTTTAGAGTAGATGTTTGTCCAAGGTTGTCGTAGATCAAAATGCTAATGAGCCCGGCGACCTGAACTCTAAATCGTGTCATGTCCTGCCCTGACAAAAGATTACAAAGTGGCTACGCCTCACTCACAATTCCACATAATGACCAACTCCAAAACCAGTTTAGGGGTCATGAGGACGAAACATCCTCTCGCTTATCGACACGTGAAATTACTGTCATTACAGTAGCACTCATGGACTTCCCGGATGCTGGTCGGCGCCGGTCGGTTCCCGGGCCAAGGGCAGCTCTTGGCCTAACTATTCACGGTGAGGCGCCGCGCGGGCGCTTCGATATCGTTCCCATCATTAGTTCCCGCGCATGGCGTCTTTTGGGTACAGGAACAACGATATCACGCTATCCCCCGCCTGAATGTAATCTTACGAGTGAATGGCCTCCCCACGAACACGTCAGATTAGGTTACTCCTGTGTTTCGATGTCAACGAACCTCACATCGAAGGTAGAGCCGACCCCGTTGGATCCGGGGGATATTCTGGCTGCTTCAATGCTCCAAGGAAACTTCCAAGGTTTGACGGGCCCGTGAAAAAGTAACTCGGACATTACCATGTTAGGCTGTAGTATGGCGGCACAACATGATCCCGTGCAAATGTTCCTTCATCAAGCCTATCCCTCGATTATGCTAGCTTCATGCTCAGAAAGTATTCCATGGCGAATTTCGCATCACATTCCCAGTGTAGAACACGAGGAATAAGGCTCGAATACTGCAATTTATCGTTCTTACAAATTCTCACAAATCTGGTACCGCCCTAGAGACGGAAGCATTACATCTAAGTTGAGCTATTTGTCAATATGTATGCCCAAGAGGTACAATCATGACAAGCTCCACCAACCTGCTTCCAGTGGGGGGTCTTGGCCTGGATGTCCGCGGTGATACAAACGAGGAGGTGGTGCAGACCGCTGACTGAATGGTAGCACAAGATTAGAAGGGTCAAAAGTCACACAGATTCGGTAGTACAGTCCTTGTAGAGGTAGAACTATGCCGTAATAAGTCTTTCCGCACACACTTGGGCTAGACCTCGATCGATATGCTTTCAAGCTACCTAGGGCATTGAGACACTCACTGACCGAGCATTGAGCTTCTACGCCGGGAGCTAACTTGAAGTAGCACTGGACATGTATGAGCTGATGTTCGAGTAACAACAGGCCTGATTGTTGTAGGACCGAGTGCCATAATGTCGGGCTTAAGTTAAGCCTCCATTACCGCCCCCCCCCCCCCCCCACCCCCAAGAAAAAGCGAAATATGCGCTTGTTCCGAATTGTGAGTGAGGTCAGCATCATAGGTGTGCAGATTTGTATATTCAAGTTGGACTACTGATCACAGTGTATCATAGGCACTACGACGCTTTATTTCTCGTATGGGAGCTGGATCTTTCGAGTGCTTAGGAGTACCGTTTTGGCCGTTCTCGTTTTACCTTCGGAATCGTGTCCAAAGTGTGTGTTGTACAAGCCGCTGATCACTCATTCAGCAGCGTCACACTGTGGTGGACTTGTAACAAAAATCCGAGACCCACCTGCATATCGTACATATATGATGATGGCGAGTGTTTCCCAGTTCATGTATTGGTGCTGCTGAGCTACCTGGGGGTCTGTGGATCCAGGAGCCCGGCCCGACCACAACTTGAAGCTGGCTTCAGACGTAGACAATGATGATCTACACCGACGATTGAGACGCAGTGGCACCACCTGCGACACTGTGTCACGCACATGTTGGAGCCAGCAGAAGATTTGAGTTCCCTTCTTGTTGCTGAGCCAGTAGTATATGATTTGAGCAGACCACTGTGCTTTGATGCATATTATCAAGTTGTCCCCTGTTCCAGATGTCATGTCGGTTTACATTAGAATCGTACGGGATTGCGTAGCACTGACTGTGACATTTCGAGCTCAGCAGTATTATTATCGAGTAGATAAAATATCCCGTCACTCCATCAGCCATCTAGGTAGCCAAAGTACAACTTGAAAGGTTGTTTACTGGTGCCAGGACCAGTCATTACTTACCCAGGTAGATAGGAAAGCGGCCGGTGAATTTTAATGAGTGCTGCGAATTGTTTGGTGTTTGATTCTCATGCATCGATTCTTGATTACCTGTTGATTGTGCAAATTACTTGTGGTCCGACTGCCCTTAAGTGGGCCAGGCTATGTGACCTTGTCCTCTTCAAGCACCTGCAGGCAACTCTGTTAATGTATGGATCCAGTGTTGTGAAGCAGCATCGTTCAGCTTATGGAACCTTTTGATATTTCTTACATTTGATAAAGGGCACTTAAGCCATGTTGAGTATGGTGAACCTTGGGCATACAAGTCAACCGACTCGATAATCTTGTTGATTATTCCACACATGGGATCTATTGCATGCAAACTACAACATCGAGACCAGTGTAAGAATCCGTGCTCGCCACAAACGAAGATATACCCAGAGGGAATACGCCTCGCCGTGGGGGGGGGGGGCATATTATGGTCCGGCGCTTGCTTCGTATGAAGGCCGGTGATACTACTCGGCAGAATATACGTGAGTACCTGAATAAGAACCTGAAAACGAACACATTATTGCAGCTTCTAGCTCCCACAACACCACATTCATATACTCAACATCATCCCCAGCGGAACCAACAGCCCCCACCAACCAACCTCCTCCCTCACACCACCTCCTAGCCCCTGACCACCCTGGCCACCCTGCCCACACAAACTCCCACAGTCCGTCTTCTCAGTCCCGTTCCACTCCCCACAGCCCACCTCCACCGCCGTGCCCCCCGCCAGCCCAGTGTTCGCAGGCGCCAGCAGCGCCGCGTGCGCCCCGTCGTCGTTGCACAGGTTGAAGTCCACCACCCCGCCGTACTGGTTGGGCGTCTGCAGGTCGGGCTGCGCGCAGATCGGGTCGTCCCCGTCCGCGGGGCACAGGTTGTTCACCTTGACCACGATGCTGCTCCCCGCGTTGGGCACGGCGTCGCCGCTCTGCGCGTCCGTCTCGACCGTGAGGCGGTAGCAGGTCCCGCAGGCGGGGCCCTTGCCCTCGCCGGGGCCTGCGCCGAAGAGGTTCTGCGATACGGCTGCTGCGTAGCCGGGCTAGTTTGGAAGAATGGTTTTGTTAGTGCGGGTGTGGGTGTTGGATTTTGTGTATCTCATTTGTGTGTGTAACGTACATAGGTGTAGAACCCGCAGGCTACTGTGTTGCTGTTGCAGTTGGGCGAGCCCTTGGGATCGTTGGTCCCGTACCAGGAGATGGTGACGTTGTAAGTCGTCGTGTTGCTGTTTTGAGCGGCGGCGAGGGCCGCCAGAGGCAGTGCCACGAAGTATGAAGGGGAGATCATGCTATTTTGCTAATTTGAAACCTTTGCCTGGCTCTCTCTGACGAAAAGGGTGGGGAACCGAGCTGGATTGAAAAGGGACACGAGCAGCTTGCGAACCGAGTTCTGCTTTGCTTTTGTGGCAGAGCAGCGGCGGTACATTATTTCCAGCGACGTCACCTTGCTATATTTCCATTAGGCATGTGGTTGCTATTAGTGAGGATGAGGTCGGTGGTCCGGGATGCTGATCATCCGACGTCATATTAAGGTTAAGCTATAAAATATCACCGATAATCAGCAGCCACCTGGGCAGATAGTCTTTGGTGGGAGCAAGCAGAGGCGCTTCCATGCGTTTTCCTATTTACCGACTGAGAGGAGCGCGTTATGTTACTACATTGATAATCTCTTATGTGATATCAAGGTGTCTCAACACCAAGCGAACATTTCCATGTTCTCACTTATGCCGGCGTTTCACATACAGAGGCAGGACAAGAGCAGACTCCGGTTTGGTCATCGAGCATTTGTACATGCTGACAAAGAACAAAGCAGCACCTGTGATTTGGTCATTGCCCAATGAAACCAAAGTCAAGCTCAAAACGTCTCGAGGAGGCTGGCTACCAACAGTGGTCAGGCAATGCCGTGTTCAGAGATGGACAAGAAGGCTTTGGACCGTGGTGCTCTGGATAACTCAGCTGACGGTTCTGAGAATCCGAGATAAGCCGAAGGGTGCCGAACGGAGCATCTCCTTTCGGCTGCATCACTATCGCGCTCTCTGCAGAATTTGGTGGAAGCGCTGTTAGTGAGCGGTCCGGCCCCCACCGCCCGGCAGAAAGAAGAGGTGGAGCTCAGACGACAGGCAGCGTCGCATATCTCATCTCAACCACCAATCCAACTCGCACCCGTATCGTGCCTTCTCACCCTGCTGAGATAAGGGGGCCAAGCACCGCCGCGATGGCAGCAGAACAACAGTATGATGGCTACAGCCCACAGGTGGCAGACGACTGGCCCAGCAACGACATGTCCCAGCTGCACCATGGCCCCATCTCGAACCCCGCCATCCCAGACCCGGCCGGCGACGACCTCGCCTACAAGCCCAACACCCGGGTTAACAGCTTCAACAACCCGCCGCCTAACGGGTGGCTCTACCCTCATAAAAAGGGCATCGGCACGGGATCTAATCTGGAGCCTTTCAAGGCTGAAATCGAGACGCGCACGCAGCGAGGCGAGAACTGCAAGGCCATTGCTGCTGCCTTGAACGCCATGGGCGTGCAGACGAGCGACCGTGCTGTCAGCCGTGTACGCATCAGGTGGGGGATGAGAAAGAGGGTAAAGATTATCCCTTCAGCAAATCCCATTATTATTGTTTGAAAAACCACGAACTCACTGGCAGTCCTCAGGCCCAGCGGAAGGTCAAGACACCTCCGCCCGACGCCGACACCGTGCGGCTTAGTGCCAAGTCCAAGATCCAGGCCATGAGAAAGGCCGAGTTGATCCGCATGACAAGGGAGGGTATGTCTCCCGAGGAGATTTATCAGAGTTTGACCTCTCGCGGCATGGAGCTCAAGAAGGGGGTTGCGACGGTGCTGCGTCTGCAGAGCGCCTGGGGTGTTGCGCGCGACGAGAAGCGATGGCTCGGCAACTTTCGACACCAGTGCCACAAAAAGGCAAAGGCCCAGCAGGCAGATGCATTCACAGACATCGCAAAAGAGATGGGCGTGCAAGATATCAGGGGTTGGGCCCAAGAGAAGATGAAGGAGCAAGCTGCCAGGCAGGCGAGGCACGAGCTCGCGTTGAAGCTCATGGGGGAGCACGCGCCGACCAATCCCGAGCGGAGAAAGTTGCAAAAGCCTCGCAGGGCAAATGGTCCTTCTGGCAATAACACACAGGCGGACGAGGCTGAGGAGGAGTCAGACAGTGGGATTTCCGAAGACGAGCCAGAATCAGGGTCAGACTTCCCGGGCCCGGTGACGGACTTGAAGTTTGGGTTGATCGACTCGGCTCGTCAAGGTGACCACAACCCTAGCAGCGATGGACCGTTACCATCGCCACATGCCCTTCATAACGGAGCACAGTCTGCCAGTTATGCAGCGGCTACTACCCACGAACCATCAAGTGTCGGCGGAGGCGTTGAGACTGCGGAGTATCACGAGTACCCGCCGTTGCAGGATCAGCCGGATGATACAATGTACGGCTCCGAAGATGACCAGCACGGCTTGGTGAGTGTCGCATCTCGTGTGTCCTCACACCTGATTGACCCCATGCCAAAATCTACGCCTGAACCGCACATGCCCACGGTCCAACCTCCACGGTCCTCGAGTGAGACGTTGGCCTCGGCTCCTCCGCACCAGAATCCTCTCGGCTCTTCTACGTCGCCGCAGTTCGTCGAGAGCAGATCGACACGGACAGCTTCTACGACTACCGCAGCCGTGCTTCCAGGGTTTGGAGAGAGATACCCAACGCAACTCAAAGAGGATGTTGCGCCTGCGTCCAAGTCTTCAGCATCAGCGGCATCTGGTCTGGTTCTTGCACCCGAGGAGGCAGAGGCCAACAAATCGACGCTCAGTACGCTCGACCAATACAACGACGCTGCGAGAGTATACAAGGAGTTGTTGGAGGCAAGGAACAACAACGAGCCACTTCCTGGCAGCTTGACGGGCATGCCGCCCTCCGCGAAGGAGGTCGACTCTGCCAAGCGCAAGCTGAAGGAGGCCACCCAAGCCATGATGCTCGCGTTGGATTGAAAGACCCTGAGAGATGATATTCCATCGCATTGAGACCATGACGCCGAAACATTGGAGCCATAACGCTTCGGAGAGATACAGAGTCATCGGCGGCGTTTATTATTGCGATGCTGTGACTAAAGCGACTGAGCAGAAAACCAACGTGTCTACGATTACATACGTTTCAATTTCAAGGGTATTTTTTCATCCCACATCAAACCATGCCTCAAGCCGCGTACAGAAACCACTTCATCCGATCCACGAGCCCCGAACTTTGAACCTTGTGTGCTTGTTGCTTCTGCTGCTTGCTCTTCTCGGGCTTGACGGCTACGTCCGCGCCATTCTCGCCCGACCTTTCTCTCCGGCTCCCGATGCCGTCCTTGAGGGCCTTCAGCCTCCCGCCGGACGACGCAGTGTCCTTGTCAGCCGCGGTCCGCTTCTCTTGCTTGGTTGCTGCTGGCCCTTCCGCCTGCGGCGGTACCTCTTTCTTCTCGCGCTGTGTCCTTGCCTTGAGGCCCTCGATGCCACTGCTGATCCCACCTTTGATGGATTTGAACCTTCCACCGGAGGCAGCACTGTCCTGCTGCACAGTAGTAGACTGCGGGGTGGGCTCAACACTGGAAGGGTGGTCTTCGACGTGGGTCTCGGCGCTGTCCATTGTCTCTGCTTGCGGTCTCTGAGCCTCCTCGGCAGAGGGGACCTCGCCCTGTTCTGTGCCCCGTCTCCTCGCCTTCAAGTTTGTGATGCCAGTCCCAATGCCCCCTCTGACGTTGCCGAGCCCGTCACGAATCGACCTGAATCTGACTGCCGCCGCGGGCCTCTCGGCATGGTCCTCGCTACTCCCAGCAGCCGCAGCAGCCACGTCAACATCGCCATCAGTGCCTTCCGGACGTAGGTCGGGCTCAGTTCGTGGTGCTTGGTGGACGGGGACTTCGCTCTGCCCATTCTCGGGCGGGTTGAATTGATCCACGGCAGGCTCCGCTATTTCAGGCTCCGAGGGCACCAGCCGAACTCCGCTCGGCCGCGACGCCAACGATGCAGACTCCTGCTCATCGGCAACGGTGGCAGTGGTGGGGGGCGCTACGGGCGTGTTGTTGGCCGTGGAGTGCTCCTCCCGCGCCGCAGCGGCCGCACCCTCGACGCCGTCGGCCGCCTTTCCCCTGCGTCGCTTGTCACGCGCCTGCTTGACCTTTGCGGCTGGCAGTGCCACGACGCCAGCGACGAGACCCGCCATGGCACCGTGCCTCTTGACGCTGCTCGTGTTGTTGCTGTCATCTACCTCGGCTACTGGCGCTGTGTCGTTGCCGTTGCCGGTGGCGTTCTTTTCTGAGTTCTTTCTCTTCCTGCGCTCCTGAAGCACCCTGAGGCGCGCTTTGATCTTGGCGAACCTGGCTTGCTTGTTGACCTTTGTGCGGAGGGATTTGACCCGCTCCTTCGCACCCGCAAACTTGCTGGCCTTCTTCTCCTTGGGCGAGGCGTCTTCCGTGCTCGCCGTTGAAGTCTTGTCCTTGCCCTGCCGCCTCTTCTGGAGTATCTTCTTGGCAGCCAGAGGGCCAGCTACCAGGAGACCAGTAAGGCGCTCCTTCTTTGTCAAGCGCGTCTGTGTGGGCTTATCTTCAGCAATACTCGGGCCTGCAGTATCGGCCTCGCCGTCTGAAGCGGCGGCCGCGGTTGTTGCGCCGGCGGTCGTTGCGCCGTCAGCATGGCCGTCAGCACCCGCTTTCTTTGCTTTGCGTTCCGCTAGGCGTTTCTTGATGGCGTCGCCTCGGGTGCTCAGGCCCTGTTTCACGCTCCCGCTCCGCTCACTCAGACGATGTTTCATGGCGACGCGCCTACCCGTCTTCGCCTGCTGCTGCTGCTGCTGCTGCTCTGTGTCCTCGGCGTTACCGTCCGAGTCCGTCTTGGTCTTGCGGTCTCTGATCTTCTTGAAGCCGCTCGAGATCCCCTTGCCGATCAGTATCGGGATGCCCAGGATGAGGATGACCGGGAAGAAGATGATTCCGGCAGCCTTCTGTGCCTTCTCCTTTTTGCTCTGCTTCTCGGCTGGGTCTGGAGTCTCTTCGGTTCCTTCGGTCTGCTTCTTCTTGTTGCGCTTCTCCTTCATGGCGGCGAATCGGTGCTTGAGTGCCTTGTCCTTTTTGTTCTCATTCTCAGCTGGGTCTGGAGTTCCCTCGGTCGACTTCTTCTTGTTGCGCTTCTCCTTCATGGCGGCAAATCGGTACTTAAGTGCCCTCTCCTTTTTGCTCTGATTCTCAGCTGGGTCCGGAGTCTCCTCGGTCTGCTTCTTGTTGTTGCGCTTCTCCTTGATGGCGGCGAATCGGTTCTTGAGTCCCGCGGTCTTGCCCTTCTTCTCTGTTGGCTCCTCCTCCGGCTGGCCTTCTCTCGTCTTGCCCTTGCCTGGTTTACGGGCTCGGACTCGGGTCGCGAGGATGGCAAATCTGCCGGGTTTCTTCTCCCCGCCCAGACGCCCTCCCTTCGACTGCTTGACGTATTTTCGGCACTGCTTCTCCCAAGCCCTTGCCGCCTTTGCAGTGATGGCCGACAGATCCTCCTCGATCTCACGGGCTTGCCACTGTTTGAATATTATCAGCGATGAGCCATATTGCAGCACGAATACGTGCTCGACCCCAGGGGGTACATTGACTTACGTTCTCATCTTCCGCTTGCTCGTCTGCGTCAGCGCAGGACCTCTTCTCTGGTTCCCACCCAATGCTCGCCAGGACCCCAGCCGCAGTAGGTGCTGCTGTCGGGCTTGGGAAGGCGTGCCCGTTTGCCACGTGACAGCTCTCCTGTACATATCGTGACATGATGTCCATCGCGGGCGAAGGGTAGAATGTCAACTGGAATCGTGAGCCTTTCTTAGCACTCTCGGTCCCTCGCGAGTCGTTTCCAGCCTCGTCGGTGGCGCCAGCGAAGAGGCCCCCGCCAGTCTGATCTGTGGTGGCCGTTGCTGCGTCTGGGGCGTCTTCGGCTGCCTCCTCCTCCTCAAAATGATCGAGGAAGCCTTCCTCTGGGATCTCTCCCAGCTGGTGGCCCGTGAAAGGCTCTCCTTCTGCGTTGACCAGTCCTGCGGCGTCAGGAGCCTCTTCCTCAGAGTTGTGCTCCAGATCGCCTTCTGTGGTCTCGGCTGTCGGCTCAGCATTCTCAGCTGCATCTTGGTTGGCTGCGCTTGGGCTTCCATCTCTATGCCTCTTGCGCCCTCGCTGGTTGATCTGGTTCTTGATGGTGGCCACTGGATTCCGCAGCTTGGCGGAATCAAATGACGCCCTGAACCTGTCCTTTCGGCTGACTTGTGGCTGCTCATTCTCTGTCACGCCTACCACGACCTCCTCCTCTTCCTCTGAGCTCTCGCTCTCTCGAGCTCCACGGGTTCCGTCAATGATCGATTTTGGGCTGATCTGCAGAGTCTTTGGCTCCGGGCCCATCTTCCTGTTGATGATCTTGACAATCGAGCTCGCCTTGTTCGCCGTGATCTGCGCCCGGAACGTCTTCAGGATCTCCTCGGGCGCCTGATCTGCCGAGAGCGCCCACGGGTGGATCATGACCAGGTGCGTCACGGTCTCGGGCTGGATGCGGCCAAGGAAGACTGCGCCATCGTTGTCGCCCTTTCGCTTCTCCGACGCCCAGATGCATCCTCGGATTGCCTTGCTGTGCAGAGCGCTCAGGGAGACGCGCCTGCCGTTGTGCGCGTTGGCTTTGGCCTTTCGAACGTTCTTCTGCCAGACTCGGTGGGCTCTCCTGGCATATGGTTCCTTTCCCTTTTTGGGCTTGACCAGGTGCGGCTGGGGTGGCGCGTAGAGAAAGTATTTTGTCGGTATGTCTAGAGTTGAGCCTTGGATGGTGGGCCTGGGGAGAGGAACGAGGAATGCGATCACCGTCTCTGTGTCGCGACGATAGCCCACTGCATTCATCGTGCTTTCTCCGCGACGAGGTACCGGCCTGATCACCGCATTGTCTCCAGGCGGCGGATTGTTGGCTGATGCCGGAGTGCGGGATGGGCCAGCCTCTGTCTCGTCGTCGGCTGCAGCTGCCGCTTCCTGGCTTGGAAGTACTGGATGGGAAGCCTCATGATTTCCCGCTTGGGCGTCCGTCCTCGGAGGGGATGTCTGTTCCAGAGAGTCCAATGTGCTTATAGGGGGGTCCTCATGTATTTCAGCGTCCCGAGTCGTTTCGTCATGCGACAAGTCGATGCCAGAGTCCCGTTGTCCTTCTGGCACAACTGCCCCCAGCTCGCGCTCCGTCGTCTTGAGATCCTTCAAGTGAGCCGGTCCATTGCCGTCGATAGATCCCGGAACAGCGCTGTGCGAAGCGACGTGAGTGTCTGTCATGGCCACTGGCGGGTATGGCTTCGGCTTTGGTGGTGGCCTCTTCTCTGTGGCCGGAGTGAGACGAACAGGCGCGATGGAGTGAAAGCTTAGCATGGTCGCGGCGGGTTATATTGACCTCACACGGGGCGGCAGGGCGGCATCACCAGGCTTGGGTCTGCCGGGACTAAGCTTGGTGAGTTGGGCGCTTACACTATCCAACAATGCCAGCGCATAAATCTATTTGCAAGCGGAGCGAAGACAAGAAGTTGGTGGATCGGGCAGAGGTTCGCCGTGTCACATGGGAGAGATTCGGGGTGCGCGCCTGGAGGTTCAGCGCCCGGTTGTTTCACTATGTCCATCCCTTGGTCTTAGCCAACGTAATGCATGAATGTACGTACCGCACGCTTGCTAGTCATGCCGACACTTGTCGCCTCGATTTCTATGAAATAAGGCGTGCATACACATTCCATAAAGGCAATTTCCTTGCTCCCGCGTGCGGAGGAGGAGGCATGGTTGGCGCTAGGTTTATCAACAGCATTATCGCCGACGGCTCCCCCATGTACATGCTCAACTAGCACCACCAGGACATATTTCTTGCTGCAATGGCATTGATGGTGCCACGTGGAGACCCAAGCAACCAGATCGGCAGCCAGCCCCTGGCCCCAAAGTGCCGACGCTACAAAGACCGGATGAGATGATTGCAGACGCCTAGCCGACCGGCAAGCGCAGAGGTCGCCTTGGTGTTGCGGCCTGAAAGGGGGCCATGAACCGTTTCAACGCAGCCCGCCTGGAAATTCAGCATTCGCTAGCAGCATTCGCTAGCAGCATTCGCTGGTGTCAATTGGCTTTCTATGCCGTGTCGGGCGCCCCGATACGTGTCTATTCAGGGCGTGCTCTCGGATCACTAGTGCAGTGTAGTATGTCGGTGAGAGTTGAAAGGTGTGAGGATGGCACGATCTACGCTAGAACGATTCATCTCGCATGCATATGCAGTACATGATTCGAATTAGAGGTCTGCCTACAACCCATGCCATCGAAACAATCCGTCAGTCATGTGATACAAAATTGGGCCCCTTTTCCCACAACACTCAAATTTCAAGTCGTTGTTACGCCGCTGCCAATGGTCAAAGACAAAGGGAAATAGGAAGGCAAAGGAAGGAGGAACAGGTCGACCGCAGTACTTCGTACACATGCAGCCACTCTGATAGATGTCTGATCAAAGAGCGATGACCCATCAGGCTTCTTCTCTCGCCATCGGTAACCAGGTCACACATGTAAGTTAAGGCACGTGACCACCCTCTCCGACACCCACCCGCACCGGCCTTAATACCTGGTACGCATCCGCACAGGACCTCTGGTCGGGGCGCGAGGCAATATCTCTTCGTCGTCTTCGTCTTCGTCATCGTCATAGTCCTCCTCATCCTCACTGCGAGGCCTCTTTCTTGCTCTCGCTGCCACCGCAACAGCTCGAGGCTGGGCCGTGGTTGCCCCCCCTTTCCCATTTGCTGACAAGACGGCCCGTTCCCTCTCGACATACCAGGCCTCGTTACCAGATGCCTCGCTGCTCTCGTACGGCTCGGAGTCATACGACTCAGTGTCCTCCGAGTCACCCTCGTCGAGGTATTCCGCGCCTTGCAGCTTCTGCGCATCGTAATTGGTCAGCGCATCGACTAATTCTGCCTTGTCGATCTTTTCACCCTTGTTGTAGCTGTGCCTGAGGCGTATGCCCCTATCTTCAATGGCCTGCCGCAATCTGGCCTCGTGGTAGATGCTGTAATCCCTCTCAAGTTCGAAGTGCTTTCGGAACTTCATCCGGTGCTTCTGAGGGTCAGCTCTCAGCCCCCGCCAGTCGAGCTGTTCTCTCTGAAACTCCCGCTTCAGTTCATCAAGCGTCCAGTTCTCGCACGCCTCGATCCTCGGGTCATGCGGGTCCGTGGGGATCGCTACGGCCTCGTAGAGATCGTCGTCCAGGTCAGTACCACCGTCCGGTTCATCGGAAGCACCATCAAGACCGAGGCTGCCGACAGCTTCGGTGAGAGCTGAAGTCTCGTTGGCATCCTCGGGTGTGTAATAGCCACCGGCCAACGACAGTATGTGTCGGCCCAGGCGACGAGCCTTCTCCTCTGTTTCGGGTGTGGCCGCAGGCGCATCCGTATTTTCTGGTAGACCAAGACCCAGGATGGCTTTGCCTATACTACGAGCCCTTTTGTTGAATTCTGACAGTTCGTCGGCTTCCCAGGTGGGATCTTCGGCAGGAAGGTCTTGGTCACTTAGGCTCAGCAACTTGGAACCTATTTGCCGAGCAGAGTCATCATGCCCAGTAGTCTCTTGGTTGTCATCGTCTGTCTCCTGAGACCAATCCCTCTGAATTTGTTGTGCTGCTTCGTTGTTGCCTTCGTCTTGGAGCCATTGGATAACTTGATCAAACGAAGGTTTGTGCACGGGTCTGCGAAACCTCGCAAAGACTGAATCGAAAAGATCGGAATTGTAACGTTCGTCTCTGCAGACGAGCATGAAGAGGGTCAAGGACGCGAGAAACTGCCGAGCTTCGGCCTCACCGCCTGCAAACAGGAGATCGAGGTCGGTTATCTTAGGGTTATTCCGTGCGATTTGCAACAGTTCGATGTAGCGTTCCTTCAAAAGTGGGGTTTCCCAGTAGGCTCTGGCCTCGTCGAGACTGTTGATGGCGTACTCTTCTCTGGGATCGTCGAAGTCGAATGTGCCATTCGGACTCTCATTGACGCCGGCGATCACAGGAAACATGAACTCTACATGCCGTGTGGACCCCCATTCGCCCTCCATGAACTGGTTCATGGCTTCCTCAAAGAACGTCATGTCAAGAATCTTTCCATTGAAGATCCTGTCGTCTTGGGCGTCGATAATTGCCCGCAACTTCGGATTGTCTGTGCCGTACTCGCCGGCGAGGCTCGTCTCGATAGATTGTTCAGCCAGAGGCTTGGACTGAGATGGGGCAGGTGCCACGGGTTTTGTCGTGTCGCCTTGAGGCTTGTCTGAATTGGGTTCGACGGCGTCTGCTTGAACGCCTGCAGCCTCGGCGTGGCGGTCTCGCACGTACATGAGCAAATGCGGCACGCCACCGCTTGGCTCCGAGTCGTTGATATTTTCGAATGTGACGAAGTTCGGGATGCTTGGGAAGTCTTTGATATCACTGGTATACTCGAATTGTCTCCACTCGTCTTCGCTCAGGCGCAGAGCAGCCTTCCACTCATGTTCATGCCGGGCCTCATGGACGATCGACTGAAGTTTGTAGATGCAGTCAGTTTGGTCACCTGGTCGTGTGGGATCGTCCCTGAACGCGGACATGTCCAGGTATTCGGGATAGGTGAGTTTCGCGTCGTATGGGTGTTCGTAGGTCTTTGGACCGCCCGTTGGGCCGGCCGTTCTGTTGATGAAAAAAGGGAAAATGAGGAGCACCTCTGGGAGATATGCAAATTTGTCGAAGTCGTGAACGGGCTCAGTTATTTCGTCACACTCCGGGCAGGTGCTCGAGCGTGCGAGTCTCTCCCACATAGCTCGCGAGACTGCCTCCCCCAAAGTCATTGCTTTCGAGACCTCGACGGTCATACAGTAGCCATCGGTCTGGAAGTTTTTGGTGTCCTGACGTCGCAACACTGGCTGGTCGCACTTACAGCGCACCGGCGCGTGACGGACATTGAAGTACTTGAAGAGTTGTTTGAATCTGACGGACAGATCACTACGAGAATATCGAATTAGTGCCACTCACTGTAATCCAGGTCTTGGTACTCACGCATCGTCGCCACCAGCCTTGTGGAGCCGCAAGTCGCCGTGCTCAAGCGTTCTGAAGAGGTAGGAGATTAATTCAAGCACGGGAAGGCTGGGCCCGAAGTTGAGGCATCGTGGCTGCTCCGATCTTGCAGGGACCGGTCTCGCGTTGAGCATGATTTTCCAGACCATACTCAACTGGCTCGCAATTGCCTCTTGCTGCTTTTTTTCATCCTCAGCAAGTCCCCCGCAGCCGCGAAAGCTTTGAGCCAAGGCATGCAGTCCCGCAAGGAGGGGATCACGGGAGGCCTTCTTCTTGGCGACATCTTCGAGGAAGTTGAGAAAGGGCGAGACGTTGAACAAGGCCATCAGAGTCGCGCTAATGTAATCAGTGTGATACAAATCGTTGGCGTCGGAGCAGATTCGAGAGAGCTTGTCGCTGTCGTTGATGCGATTCCTGACCAAGGCATGGCCGGGACCCAGGGGCGCCGCGTCCAAGACCACTTGAAGTTTGTCGTGGATAACTGGTCTTGCTGGGGAGATGGGCAGATCATGGCCATCCTCCTCGACGAAGCCTGGGGCCTGAACCTGCTCGGGGTCTACTTCTTCTGCCATATCGAATGCTTCAGGATGACCCGGGCACGACGTTCATGGGCGTGGATCGACCTGCCGGCGTCAGAAAATTCAGCAGTCATGCACTTGAAAGCCACGGCACGGGGGCACACTCGGTCTTTCTGTCCTGGGGGTGAGATGTAGTAAGAAGTCCCTTTGTTGGACGCGTGCGGCTCCGCGGCGTCGTTTTCAGCTGTGGTTGCAGGGAGATGCATTCGTGGAAAGGAATGGGAAATGACTGCATCGCTCTTTGTTGACTGCGGTAAATGAAGCCTTGTTTGTCTGGCGCCTGCCTAATTGGGACTCTGCCTGCTACATGGAAATGGGAGGATGCATTCTTCACCTCTCATGACTGTTTTGCCGCTTCAGGGATGGTGGCCGATGACCCGCCTGCCTGCGCCTAGCCACCCAACGGGATGACAACCTGTTCATTGGAATTGTGGCTTGCTCATTTACGTGTTTGAATCTTAAACACTGGCTGACTGATCGGTTTTCAGATAAACAGACAATCTGAAGTAGTAAATGAATGAAATCGTGATATTGTGTGAAATATCTGGGGGCTTGTAGTGTGACACTGCTTTTACTCTTCAAAATCTCTGTACCAGTCCGAAACGAGGTGAATAGTACACAAACAAGCGGTTTCGACTTTCAGAGCATTGCAAGTGCCAGCCGGATCGACGATGGTAACCTACAGGTGTATGTAATGATCAGAAGAGGCAATAGCCGGACAGAACGCTGTTTTTGGACGATGATATGCTGAGGGCCAACTGATACAATCGTGTGAGTACCTAGAAGCTGTGAATGCACAAAAACCTCCACTTTGTGTGCATATGCACATCTCAATTCAGCATCAAGCGCAGACGCGCTTCAAGGGTGAGCGAAAACGAGCCCCTCACGGACTATTTTTTGACACGATTTTCACGTGGGGCGTTCTTCAAAACGTCCTCAAGCACTGCTCTTTTCCTCTCATGAGGAAATCGGATATTCGCACCGGCAAAAACAGAGGGTACACCGGTACATAAGTACAAACAAACCCAAGTTAGAAACTTACCTAACCACGCCCAATACCCACTCCCACACCCAGCACACCTTCCCATAGCACACACACCCATAGCACACATACCCATAGCACACACACCCATAGCACACTCTCTCATAGCATACACCTATGTTTAACACCTACTATCTACACCTATGCCCAGTTTATAGCTATTGCATATGTCATGTACCGGTGTGCCCTCCGTTTTTGCCAGTGTGAATATCCGATTTCCTCATGGTGGCGTGTCGCTTTCATTGAGCTGTCTGATTAACTTGCCATTTCGCCCAGCAAAACAGACGTCAAGACTATGGCCCTGGTCAGGTGGACTTTATTTTTAAGACCTCTGCACAACTATTTATCCGTGACTCCCCTTGTCCATAAACCTGAGGGCTCATATATTCCCGCGCCACTTGCCGTGACTCCAGCCAGGGCGAGTTCAAGACAATTGTGCGCTCCTTGAAACCGACTGGGCGCAGTTGTCTGCATGTCTTGACTAAGGGACGGGCACACCCCTGCCTCTAACACGCGCACCGGATGCACTTATCCTGTTCCGGCCCCTCTGAGCCTCTATCAATTTGAGATACGCGGAGGACGTCGCGTTAAGGTTGTCCCAATTCCAGACAACCCCATAGCCGCTGGGACGAGTTCGAACAGGAGCTATAAATAATTTTGAATTGATAGACACCGGGGACTTTATTAAGCTCCTATTCAGGTGCCATCTTGTCGTTCATTATACGCGTAAGCGGGACACTGCCCCTGTCTGCGTACGTACGTCTCGGGGGCTCGCATTCTTGTTTCCGCCCGTCAACCGCCGCCAATCCTTTGCCAGAATCTGGTCCTCAGCTCAAACCGGTTCACGGCTTGTTTGATATGACAACTCTAAATTCTCCGTTACCAAACATTCGATGAAATCATTTTCATCTGGTCCAATCTGTCTAGGCAACAAATCGAGATGGAGAATCCACCGGGGCGCAGCGGTCCCGACCTAATCACAGCCGGCCCAGAGTGCCGGAAAGTGGAGGGCCGGCCGCCGTTCTGGGCACGAGGGCTCAAGATTCAGCAAGCTTGTTTCGGCTCGCCCAGCACTAAGCCCGATGCTGGTCCAAGGCATATGCGCCTGTGTCTTAGCTCCACACCTCCTCCATCGATAGGGCTGTTTCATCCCCAAGTACCGCCTGCCCCTGGGCATGTGTGATAGGCGGGCGGGCCACATTGTGCCTTCACCAGATGGAAAACGCGCCGACACGAGTCTCATCTGAAGTGTCATGCAGTCTTCTTGGAGAGTCGCTGTCGTATTCGTGCTGGGGACGACCACAGACAGGGCCGCCTTGACGGACTCTTCAGCCTCCCCGGCGTTCTCAAGTGCTACAAAGGCCCTCGCCTCCCAAATAAGATGCACTAAGCTGATCATATTGGGATCGCCACATGGACATCAGATGCATCACTATGGCTGCTCGACGCGCCAAATTCAATTCGAACCTGTCGTTTTGTTGATCATTTTTTGACTTTCATTTCTGCGTGTCTGCTCAGCCGTGCTGGGCCACGGCGACAGTCATTCACTATGGACAAGTTCAGGAAGAAGGGGCAGAACATCAAGCTCTTTTTCAAGACAGACTGGAACATCGTCCGGGCGAGGAGATATGCTAGGCGGAGCGGGAGGGAAATACGATATGGTGCCGGTCGCTACCTCGCGAGCAAGTTTCCCATCGTTCAGTGGATCGCATCGTACAGTCCGAAATGGTTGTTTGGTGATGTGCTGTCGGGGGTGACGGTTGGGGTTGTGCTGGCACTCCAGGCCGTGAACCTGCCGTCGTCAGCTGGAGGAGCGATATCGACTCAGCAGACACTGATGGCTAGTTGGCTTCCTGGGTTCATCTATGCCTTGACGGGCTCTTCTAAAAGTGAGGGGATTCGTGTGACTCATCTACTTGGACATTGGCCGAGTCTGGATTACTGACTTAACTCTCAACGCAGATATCAGCATCGGTCCGACCTCAGCAGGCACATTGCTGTCTCTTCAAATCATCGGACCCTTCGCCGCACAGGCCCGGATTCCCCCTTTCATCATATTGCCGGCTTTGACGTTTTGTGTCGGGATATGGTTCCTACTGTTCGGCGTGTTGGGACTCGGTTTTGTGTTCGACTTGATCCCTATCTCTATCAGTTTGGCCGTGGTTACTACCCTCGCACTCAACCTCATACTTGTGCAGATTCCCACGTTCCTCGGTCTCAACGGGATTCCTCCAATCGTGCCAGCTATCCCGCCAGCGGTGATCCAGAACATCGGCAACGTCAGCCTGAGGACACTTGCGATCAGCATTTCGGCCATCGTTTTCTTGGTAGCCCTACGCATAGTCTCTAAGAAATTCGGCAAGAACAAGACCGTCATGGGCAGGGCCGCTCGGACAGGATTTCAAATGGGCAGTATCCTGGTTGTCGTGATATTCACCATTGTCAGCTTTCTATTTCTACAGAATATCCCCATCTCTCAGCAAGTCGCACCATCCATTCCCCCAACGATGGGGGGAGCAGCGGCAGCACCAGCGTCTGGTCCACCAGCCACTGCTTTGCCCCAAGCGGCAGTCAACACGACCGGCACCGGGGCGACGCAGATCATCATCCCGGCCAAGCGGGAAGAGCCTCAGTTTGCTGGAGCTTACTTCCCTTCTGGAAATATCGGTTCAGGTGTGCAGCGTCGAAGTGAACTGCTGCCGAACGGCCAGCCCTCCAACGTGTCCGTGGCTGCGGCGTCTGCAGCCCCGGCGGCTGGCGCTCCGCCACAATTGCCAAAGCTGCCCTTCTGGGCCGTGTTCCCTGGATTCACCGCATCCATAGTCTCGCCGCTCCCGCCAATCCTGGATCTCGTCAAGGCTCTCTTGCTTCCCAGCCTGCTCGTCTTCATCGTGCTCAACATCGAACACCTGGTGGTCGCCAAGACCTTTGGCCACTACCACACTTACACCGTTTCTCAGAACTCTGAGATGTTTGCTGCCGGCTTGTCGAACATGGCAGGAGCATTCTTTGGTGGTGCTCCCGTCGGAGGAGGAGATATGGCCCGGTCGTCGCTCCTCGCAGTGACAGGAGCAAAGAGCCCCTTGAATCAAATATTCACGGCCGTAACGGCACTCGTCGTGATGATGCCATTGAGTGGCGCCTTGAGGTTCCTTCCTCAGGCCGCCCTCTCCGCGATCATCGTGGTCGCGGTGATCGACCAGCAGCCGCCGCAGAAGCTTCTAGGCGACTACTTCCGGCTGTCATTTGCCGACTTTTTCGCGTTCTTCCTGGCCTTTAACATCGCAATCGTCCTCCCGGCCGTTGGGGTGGCGGTCGGAACAGCCGTGGGCGTGGGGATCCTGGTCCTGTACACCCTGTTCAGGGGCATGTTCTCGCGGCCCAAGGCGGTCTCCGCCCTCGACCTCGAGAGCATGTTCAAGGAGAGGGAGTTCAGGCCGTGGCGGCAGGGCGACCCGATCCCGCCGGGGACCCAGGTGCTGAAGCTGGAGACGGACATGGTGTGGACGAACGCCGACCGCATCAGGAGGCACGTCGTCGACACCTGCATGGTGCACAGCTCGGGCCTGGCCGTCGACGGCCTCGACATGCCCGAGAGGCCGTGGAACTTCCGGATCCACGAGCACGTGGCGTCGCTGAGGCGGAAGCACAATGTCATGCTCGGCGATGACGACTCCGAGTCTCTGATCCAGCACCGCGCCCGCCTCCGCGTTGTCGTCCTGGACATGACCTCGACCTCGTTCATCGACTCGTCTGCGATCCTGAACCTGGAGATGATGAAGAGGCAGCTGCGCGAGTGGGCCGGCGAGAGCGTGGAGTTTCGGTTCGTAGGGCTGAATGCTCATGTCCTGAAGAGGTTCGAGCGGGCCAAGTGGCAGATCGTGGACCCTTGTGGTCCCAGGGTGGTCGGAGAAGGGGAGGAGAATATGACGAGGGACTTGAAGTTTGATCATCTGCCGCTCGCTATACATTTCATGAATCCTGAAATGACACTGAACGGGATGTGGGAGGAGGTTGCGGTTGTCATGGGAGATGACATTGGCAAGATCGAGAAGGCTTATGTCTAGGTGCAGCCGTATGAAGCAATATCTAGAGTCAGACGGAAAACGATTCTGCGCTCGGTACGGCTTGTGAGGGAATAATTGATCGATTTCAGTCGAGACATGAGTAGCCAATATGGTTTGATGTGATGGTCTGCATTACAATTGAAAAATCCATCACTTCATGCCCAAGTCGACTTCACTTGCCCGTCAGGTTTTCCTCACAACGTGAAGCTTCAAACTTCGATGTACTTTGAAAAAAGTGAAGCTGTTTATTTACCATTACCACCAATCAATACAGTTGATTCTAGAAGCTGGCTTGCTGAGATGGCTCAAACGACCCCAGCGCGCGTGGTATCTAACAAGCCACGGGGAACAAAAACAGTACATTTTATTCGCAAATCACACTCGGTCACCATAGATTTTGGGTACAGCTGGAGATCCCTGACAAAAATACAATCACCAGTCCGCGATAGGCTTGAACCGCAGATACATGCCTCCCTCGGGCTTCATCGTGATGACGCCCTGCACGCGCGGCTCCTCCTTGGTGTGCAGCTCAATCTCAAACTTGCCAATGACACCTGCGACGGCACACCTCAGCTCGGCCTTGGCAAAGTCGCGGCCTATGCAGGCCCTCGGCCCGTGGAGGAAACTCAGCTCGGCAAAGTTGGTGGACGTGCCGCCCGTCTTGTTGGGCCGCAGCGTGCCATCGTCGGCCTTGTCGATCCAGCGCTCCGGCACGATCATGTGCGGGTTGGTCCAGAAGTTGGAGTGCCTGTTGACGGCGTAGGGGACCAGCAGGAAGTCGGTGCCCTTGGGGACGTGGTAGCCCGCGACGGTGGTGTCGTTGATAGCCTCGCGGACGGTGGCCGGCACTGTAGGGTAGAGGCGCAGGGTCTCTTCGCACACGCCGTTGAGGTACGGCATGCCTTCTAGCAGGTCAGAGGTAATCGGCGCATCGTGGACGGGGATCGACTCGTGGATCTCGGCCCTGAGCTTCTTCTGGATCTCTGGGTATTTGGCACAGAGATAACAGGCCCACGTGAGGGCACTTGCTGTTGTCTCATGCTGGAACACGACGTTAGTGGATGGCTTACGGCTTGGATGTCTTCCCTCAGGTCGTGGCTCTTGTGAACTTACACCAGCTGCTAAGAACGTCAACATTTGGTCCCCAACCTCGGCGTCGGTGAAGTCACCGGTCTGAATAATCCTCGACAAGATATCGTGCTCAGACAGGTCACCGCCCTCTTGCAGCTCAAACTTTTTCTGCTTGATGATATCTCTGCAGACGCCGCGAAGGAAGGTGCCGATTTCATTCAGGACCTTGTTCTCCTTGAATGGAAGAACTCTGATGAGCCATTCGGGAATCATGAAATGCATCCCCAAGAAGACGAGACGGCTGAACTCGGGCCGAAGCAGTTCGATGAAAGCGTCTGCCACATCGTTCCGTTCTGCTGTCATCGACTTAAAGTCCCGACCCATTGCGGTAGGCCCGATGATGTCTAGTGTCAGTTTACTGGTTGGAAAAGTGTCAGCACGGTCTCGTTGACCAATTGATAATGTTGTGTGTGGCCTACCTTGCCCACTCGCTCAGCTCGATAACTCCAAACCCATCGTCTCCATCAGGATTCTTCGCAACATCTTTCTCCAGCTCTTGCAGCAAGATATCCGTCTTCTCCCACATGAGGTTATACAGCTCTCGTATCCTGCGAACATGAAAGGCTGGGGTCAATATCTTCTTCTGATGCTTGTGCTCGGCTCCTTCACTCATGATGAGGCCCCAACCAATCGCTCGTCCAAGGAACGCCCGCACACCCCATGGCTTTTGAAAGTCGTAGGAGTTTGTGTTCAGGATGTCACGCAGGGCGTCTGGGCCTGCCACCAAGATTGGCGAGAGCCCGATTGTCCCAGGCATCTTGAGGAGCTGTGCATCGGGTTCTATCTCCATCCATCGTAAGGCAGACTTTCCGCGTGGGGACTCATAGAGTATCTGGCCTCGATTACGTTCCTACAAGTGAACCAGATTAGACGTGCACCCGCCTTCAAGCCTTTGAATGTGAGAGCAGACTTACTCCTGTAATCGCAGGGATATTTCTGAGCGGGTCTCGGAAGCGTGGATATATGATGAACTTGTCGATGACAAGAGCGACGAAAGATACGGCTATGGAGCTTGCGTAGGGTCGACTTAGTACGAGGTCTGGTGCTACAGAAGGCCGAAACACGGATAAGAGATAGCCCAACACCCCTCCAAAAGCTAGTAGCTTGAGGAGAAATAGCTCGAGTGAACGTGCGGGATTCATCTTTCTGTAGGTATCATTAGCCTCCCATGCAACAGTTACATGTCGGTCCGCAAAAAAATGTCGAGTGCACGCAGAGACATCTTTATTGAATCGCAGAGCTGAGATGCAGCCTGAAACCATGCGAGCTGGCTGCCATCACAAGTCGCCCAGTTGGGGTCAGTGTGCCTCGGCAGATTGCTGAAACATCTGAATGGACGCTGAAGCTGCTGCCCGCCCAGCCGGCAGCAAGGAGGACCCTTGGCGATGCCAGTCCACAAACACAAAGCTCGTGCGGAATTACCTCATGCGGTCCCTTGGGGGACGGCGATTCATCTGAGCATGATCCCGTCTTGGGAGTGCATGTGAAAGTCAACCTCGCGGATCGCCTACCGCGAGGCGTAACGCAGTCTTGGAAATATCAAGCTGCCAATACTGACCCGAGGCTGCGGGGATGACGCGTACCCGGACAACGCAATGGAGAGGCAGCTGTTGATCTGATTGTTTGCAAACATTTGTCTTGTGATCTTCAAGGTGCTTGCGAAACCGAGTGTATGTCCGTTCGTCTATACCTCAGGAAATAAATATATCCAACCCCAACCCAAGCCGAAAGCAGTCAGTATCACGTGTTCCTCGATCGGCGCAGACATATTTTTCAATGAACAATGATTATTCAATAACCATTGTCTGATCAAAAAGCTGCTTCAGTTCCTCTCCCACAACTACAGGGTCGGTTCGACCCAGCTTGTGACGTTTTTACAATGGTTACGCAACAACATGTCGAAGCTGGTTTCCAACTCAGGTGGGGAGGTGGGACTGCTTCTCTGACACATCGGACCGGGCCGCGTTTGTATTCCTGTGGATGACAAAAAAGCTTGCCATGCAGTCATCCCACAGTAACGCTGTTGATGGGAGGAAGCATGCAGCTGCGCAGTCAGACGGTATGTACTTTGGTACTCAGCGAAGCCTGATGCTTTCCTCGTTTGGCTTACTTCCACTTACTTAAGTTAGTCCCACTCATTGGATGGATGGATGCTACGAGCCTTGTACCCTTATACTTGTATATGCAGCTTAGCTGGACTCAGATTCGCTGTATATGGCTGAGCCTCAAGGACAGCTCTGCTGTGGTCTTCACTTTCGAACCCCCTGATGTGTGAAGGCTTCGTGCACCAGGATAGGTTCACCTCTTCAATCCCAAATAGTGATTCTACATGACTAAATACTGTGAGATCATTTGTTTGGGCTCATGGCGCACATGTGCAATATCCATATAATCACTGGGTATTAGAAACCAGGAGACAATTAATTCGTCATGTAGAGCCGCATGTAATGGATGAGCTCCTGGACCGGACAGCAAAACTCATTCTTTCAAAAGTCTAGGCTCAATGCTAGTGGTGTGAATGGAGGAGATAATTACCGCCTTGCTGATCAATAGTGCTACTGTGCGCTTTTGTTAGCATGAAGTAAGACGTACGTGGCCACGTCGTTATCTGCACCAATTATCTGCACCAAAGTTCCTGCAGTGCTCTTTTTATTCAAAGGCCACATCCGGTGCAGCCGGAAGCAAGTGATAGAATGGCAGCGAGGAAACAGTGATAACTCGACCCGAAGAGTCCCTCTCGCGTTTGTCCGCCGGCGCTGACTCGTCTACGCGAGGCGAGGTCAGGGAGGGGAGGACCAGCTGGGTTGGCAGTAACAAAAGGAACGGAGTCTTGGAATACACCTGCGGGCCGTCGCGACATTTATTTTAGTCTGTGACCCTAACATGATTATGTCGTAATCCTTCGGCCCCGGATCAACCCCACCAAAACATTGCTACTCGCTATGCAGCACGGAGTACGGCGAGTGCTTGGGAAGCAGGTGACACAGCTCGGAGGCCGCGGGCTGCGAGATCATTGGTGCAATGTTGCTCCGCGTTCCTGCGCAAAATGTGGGAAAACGACAGGATCCTTCCCCAAACCTTCCCTCTCAGCTGCATGGTCTCATGCCATGGGCACAGTCGTGTCCCCAATGCATGGTACTTTCGTACACATAGGACATGCACCCCTTCCCCCCCCCCCCCCCCCGATGTCCCAGGGTGTGCTGCTGGGTTGTGCAGGCACAAACACGCGTAAGCACCTTAAGTGCGCTAACCCAGTGAATCTGCAGTTCGTCCAACGGATTGTGTGACGTATACGAGCCATGTGATTTGCTGGCCGGGACTCGGATTCGGAGCTGCACAGGTCGTAGGGGCTTGGCCAGGCTGGGAATGGTCACTCTCGGAGCTTCTCTACTGCATGGCGGTTCTGTGTGATCGACACATGTGCACGCACGCCGCACGAGGCACTGAGAAGACTTTGTAGTCTACATCTATCCCCTCCTCAGCTGGGCCTGAGCAAGATGTAGCATATCTACGTTTCGTTTTTCCCTTGCAGGCTCGATAAACTCGCTGGTAAGGCCGAGGATCAGACAAGCGCCACGCGAATGGCGCATTGAATAGGGTCTCGTCCCTAAATAGATAGTACGTCGTACCGTCACTTCAGGATTCTAGGGATAGGGCTTTTGATGGCGCGGATCCTTGTCCTCTTCTCCTCTTCAAACACTGGACAGACTGTTGGTTGGCAAGGGTCGGTCTGAATATTCCGCCGCCGCTCCGCTCCTACATGCTGCGACGCAACTTCGCGGCCGACGTCAAGCCGCCCCACCTTGATCAGACGTAGGAAGTGCAACCTGATATAAGCTGCACTTCGTCCGTCTGTAGTCGCTCACAGGCGATTGGATTGACCACAAACCTTGTGACATACCAACACGGCACCACTCATCCGCCCCGCCCCTCGATTGCCTCTGCATCCTGTGCGACATACGTACACAAGCCGTCACTCAGTCTCCTCCCCTGTGCCCGCCTCAGCGACCCGTCATCATGGCGCACGTCTCTGTGGTTGCAGCACTGCTGGCCAGTGTGTCCTATGTTGTCTTTCGACTGCTCAACCACATCGTCGAATCGCGCAGGAGGACTGCGAAAGCCAGCCAACTAGGATGCAAGGAACCGCCGCATGAACGTACTCGTCTGCCACTTGGCATAGACATAACCATGGCCGCCTTGAAGGCTGACAAGGCGAAATTGTTCCTAGAATGGATCCAGGAGCGTACCGACGCGATGGGCGTCAATACTTGTAAGTTGGAAATGCCCTGCTGGCACCTGCCCACCTCTCCATGCTTCAACAAAGGCGGTTGATCTTCTCTATCCGAATTGCCCAAGTCAGTGCTGACTTTGCCTGCCTTGCAGGGAGGATGTCTGTCCTTGGACAGACCAATGTCGTCACGATGGACCCGAAAAACGTCCAGACGATCCTGGCAAACAGCTTTGGGACCTTTGACCTTGGCCCGCAGAGAGCAGGCATGTTCTGGCCGATGTTGGGAAATGGGATCTTCACCCAGAGCGCCAAGGAATGGAAACACTCTCGTGAGCTCATGCGGCCCCAGTTCACCCGGGATCAGGTGAGCGACTTGGAGCTGGAGGAGCAACATCTGCAGAACATGATGAGCGCGCTGGATGACAGGCTACAGCCTGACGGCTGGACGAACCTGGTCGACCTGCAGGTCCTCTTCTTCCGCCTTACACTCGACTCAGCGACCGAGTTCCTGCTCGGCGAGTCCGCGGACTCCCAGCTGCAGCACATCCCCGGGTACAGCAAGAAGCTCAACTCGGCTGAGGACATCCACAACATCGACTTTGCCTTCCACTTCGACAGGGGCCAGGCCGGGCTCGCCACTCGCGTCCACTTCGGGCCGCTGTACTGGATCTGGAGCTCGACACCGTTCCGCGAGTCGGTCAGGCAGTGCAACATGTTTATGGACCATTACGTCAAGCGCGCGCTCACCAAGGACCTGCGCGAGAAGACACTCGAGGAGCACGGCAAGCCAAAGTACGTCTTCCTGGACGCCCTGGCGGAGCAGACGCAGGACCCCATCGAGCTGCGCTCGCAGCTGATGCACATCCTGCTCGCCGGCCGCGACACCACCGCCTCGATGCTGGGCTGGCTGTTCTACCTGCTCGCGCGCGACCCAGCCCGCTACAAGAAGCTGCGCGACACCGTCATCGAGGAGTTCGGGACCTTCACCAACCCCAAGGAGATCACCTTCGCCCGCCTCAAGTCCTGCCAGTACCTGCAGCACTGCAACAACGAGACCCTGCGCCTGTACCCCGTCGTGCCCATCAACAGCCGCTGGACCTACAACGACACCGTGCTGCCCACGGGAGGAGGCCCCGACGGCACTGACCCGGTCTTTGTGCCCAAGAACTCTGCGGTCGACTACTGTGTCTACGTCACGCAGCGCCGCAAGGACATCTGGGGTCCTGATGCGAACGAGTTCAGGCCGGAGCGGTGGGAGGGCCGCAAGGTCGGCTGGGAATTCCTCCCCTTCAATGGAGGTCCTAGAATCTGTCTTGGTCAGCAGTTCGCCCTGACCGAGTCGAGCTATGTGACTGTGCGGATGTTGCAGCGGTTTGATGCCATCGAGAACCTGGAAAGAGACCCCCTGCCCAAGCAAAACCTCACGTTGACGAGTTGCAGCGCGAATGGCGTCAAAGTCAGGATGCATGCCGCCGCTGAGTGATACTAGGTCTTCTGGGGATCAGTCAAGCGTTGTGGTTGGTGTTGACGATCTTGAGTGTTTGTATAGAGCATTGGCTTAGGTTGGCGTTTGGGGATTAAATATGGCATGCATGTATATTGTTTGAGTCAGGGACTGATGTATACTGCTATCTCTCCCCTTCCGGGAGCGGTGGGCCACATGAATATAGCAACTGATGGTTAGTTATGACATATGCCTGAGGCTGATTCACAGCCGCTTACTTCAACTCCAACTCTCAACGATCTTTTCCTCGTGATACGTAGCGTGATATCCCAACACGCGTTGTCGGGTCGTGTATGGGAATACATTTTGCCGCAAGTGTATGTAAATGACCTTGTATGGCCGATAAGAATCCTCCGTTGTGGGACATTACTCGAGACTTCTCCTGACCATGGCGTGATATCGCGGTGGATACGGGTAGACAACGTGCACTTGTGGACCAGCACTTCCACCAGATGTAGTCCATTTCCAGGTCAATTGCCTGTCAAGAAAGCAAAATAAACTTTCTTGAAAATAGTATATAAAGCGTCGTACTTCCAGCGGCACGGCATGTGAAACTAAGCATATAGCACGAGCCCATTCCGTTGAGCACTAATCAATTGTCACTACGTCACGACTCGCGGACTACGCCACAGTGATTTCAGCAAGACGAAAGCCTTTCCCAGGATAGGGAAAGCAAAAAGAAACTTCCAGCCCGAAGCACGAAAAGCAAAGTCCAACCTCTGACAACCACAACGCTTTCGGAGAAGATTCTCACGACAACTTCATCACGATGCCCCTGCCCAAATTTGTGACAAACACGCCGCTCCACCCGTCCTTCGACCGAGACATCCGGGACACGCACCTGATCTACGACTATGACGCACAGGACGCGGACGGCAACCCGGAAAAGTGGCGGTATGAGATGTGGTTCTTCTCCGAGGACAAGATCAACTATGCCATCCACGGCGGCCCCATGGCCGGCAGGATAAACTATCAGACGTGCCAGTACCAGTGCATCCGCCCAGGCGAGCTCTGGCAGTGCTCATGGCTGGAGTAAGTAGTTATCTCCCAGCTAGCCTTTTTCATCTGCTCCTGTGGAGGGGCGCGATCAAGCCAAAAGCTGACCCGCATGCGCTTTGGCAGGGAGACCGGGACAGTCTGCTCTTTGGTGTACGATATCCCGAATAAGAAGATTTCGACACTGATCTCTTTCTCAAAAGGTCATTGGGAGCATCCTGAGGAAGCACACGGCGATAAGAGAAAGCCGGAGGACTTTGAACGCTGGAGGGGCCTTGCAAAGCTGGGCCACCAGGCGGAGAGGTTTATGCTGTCTGAGCAGGCAGACATCAAGGAGATCTTCAAGGGTGCAGGAGATCTGGTCCCTATTGAGCGGGACGTCGTGACTACCTAGGTATTTGAGCTGGCCCCACAAGCCCTAAGGTCAGTTATTGTCAAGGTCATACGGAAGGTGGGTTAAGAATATGGGAAAACTGTAGACTCAAGCTTAATTAGGTATTAGAAATAGAAAATTTCGTCTAAGAGATTCGTTGGCCTCAGGCAATCACCACAAATGAGGTTAATGTTGAAATACTGTCAGCCATTTATAAGGACTCTGACCTTGATTAATGCCTTCCTAGGCATTCTCCTTTTTGAACTGTGACTCTGGACAATTGTACAGCCCTGGACCAGCCAGACTCACTTCTTGAGTGTCCAGGCCAGCAGGTTGATGTCGGGCTGCGGTATAAAGATGAAATCAGAGATTCGCACCGGTAAAAACGGAGGGTACACTGGTATATCACCCAGGGCCTCTCTAAACGTTAAATACCAACTTACACCCCGTAGGTAGTAGGTATAGGCAGTAGGCAGGTATGGGTAGTAGGTGTAGGTAGTAGGTGTAGGTAGTAGGTATAGGTAGTAGGTGTAGGTAGTAGGTGTAGGTAGTAGGTGTAGGTAGTAGGTATAGATGGTGGGTATTGGGTAGCTGGGTAGGGTATTGTGGGAGTGGGTGATATGTGATTGCAAAGTACCGGTGTACCCTCCGTTTTTGCAGGTGCGAATCTCCGATTTCATAAAGATAAGATGCATTTCTCAGGTCAAATTTACCGATCACTGGCAAAAATAGCAGAACCGAGTGTATACTTACACAGCCAAGTTGTGACCGGACACCGGTGCCTACTTAAGAAGACGAGAGAATTTCAGAATGTGCTGACCATTCCATAGCAAGCAAGATGAGTTCTCAGCAAAACACGTATTAAATTCCTTGTTTCTCCATTATCTGACCCAAGCTACTAACCATTTAACCACGCACAGGACGGTTCTGCGTTGATCACACCCTTTGCAACCATTCTCACCATTCAACAGGCCTCTCAACCTCACCGACACTCCTGAGAAAGTGTATGTAGGCGATTGGGTCCCAGTGACTGCTGGCATTCACTAAGGCTCTGAGCCCCACACCCCTCAGGCTGAAAACCCCTCCACGAAAATTTCTACTGGACCTCTCCCTTAGATAGAAGGTAGCGCCGTCTTACTTTGAATTGACGTATTGAGGACAGCTGCCTTGTCTCTGTATCCCCCCCTCGTGACAAATCCTCTCATCTCTCCCTCCGGCAAAGCCAAGTACAATCAAACCACCTGCTCAACTTCTTCCACCGTTCCACAGGGCCACATTGCTCTGTGTCCAGCAGCACATGCCATCAACTCCTCCGTCGCTCAAGCTCGAGAACCCTCCAAGCCCGTACTCCCACGGCCCTCCTCCCAACAACCAAGACCGCGGCACTCCACGCAACCGCAAGCTCAACATGGCCGGCAAGGATCAAGCCCGCAACGTCAAGGTGAAAATCACCCAGAAGGAGGCTTCGGCCGCTGCCTTTGCGGCTGCGGCCCTCACCCACATTTTCGAGAACCCAGACATGTACTCGTCCGACTGGACCACCGGCGCAAAGACTCACAAGGACGCCATCCTCGCGCTGGCCCGCAAGGTCAGCCAGACCGCCGAGGGCGCCAACGAGCCCGATTCCCCTGCCGAGGTGATCCGTCGCCTCCAGCTCAACACGGGCACCGCGGCCCCGAGTCGCAAGCGACAGTTCGGCGACCTCAGCGGCGGCGATGACAACCGGGTCTACAAGGAGGCCCCGAACTTCACCCTGGACAACTCGCCCGCGTCGCCGGCGAAGAAGCTCGCCGAGGCCGCACCCACCGACAAGGCCAATGCGGCCGCCATCGCCACGCCCCTCGAGAACAAAGAGTACTTCAAGGACGTGGCGACGTTCACGAGCAAGTTTGGCTGAAGACGTTGATAGACCAATGATCTAACTGCTGCATTCTATTATACGTTACTTGGTCTCTGTTCTCCTCACACGAGAAACCCCTCCACCCAGGTGCTCATGGTTGAGGGCTCACCTTTGTCTCAGGACCTGAATTTTCCGATTCGATGCTATACTAGTAGAGTCCCATTGCATCCAAAGCACCCAAGAAGGACTGATTCAGAATGGGTTTCGACTACAGACACCTGGATTAGAACATGCCCTCCTCCTTGCTTTAACGGTCATCAATTCCAATGCCGCTGTGAACAGATCCACTTTACAGACGTATCGACCTTATTTGGAGCCGCATCCGTCGGGAAATAAGTTAGCTTTTACGGCAGCCCATGTGGCTGACAGTAATACCAGGAGAAGCATTGCTCTAGTCCCTGGGCCGAGGCTGGTTCAGAAAGAAGGCGTAGGCGGTTGTAATGTAACCCCCGCGGATCCAGAGACGGATATTGGCATACTTGGCGGAGCCGAACTCACAACTCTAGGCCGACCTCACGGGAGAAACTTTCCAAGCGATCCCGTGGCGCAGAAACCCAAGAGAAGCACAGTAAAGTGAGTTACCGGGCAAACAATGGCTGACTAGCACTGAATGCGTGTCCGCGGCGCTGTACTACGTTACATTGACAAGGTCAACACAGGCAGACAGGGCATAAAGCGGGGAAATCTTCTCATAGGACATGCGCCCTCGTGATGCAGGGACCGAGGGGAGGGGATGATCGTTGCCCAACAGCCCCAGAGTTGATTCGGTCTAGACTGGACCGATAATACCCATCCGACGCAACCAACGGTTCTAATAGCCGGGGATGTCTGATATGAAAGTTCTGGGTTCTGTTGGTCCCTGGAGTGCGAGTGTGGGGTACCAGGGTCCCGGAGAGGGACTGATACTACCTCGAGTGCTCCGGGCCAAAATTCCCCATCCCATGCCCATGCACTATTCTGCATGGGCTATCAGTGTCCCCCTCAGATATCCAATCACCCGCTAATCTGAGGTGTCAATGGCACGATGGATGTGGAATTGATGGGCAGGCAGTACTACACAAGACCCGGTGATACGGGTGGGACCTGGCTCACTGGGGTTCCAACCACAAACATTGATATTCTTCTTACTTCCTCCTGCGACAGTTGATTATAGCTTTCAGCCGGCCCAGTGAATGAGATCTACTTGTCCTCCGGGTCTTCAACACCCAGGAACTTTTCTTGTCCCCTAAGTGCCTGGTCCATCAGAAGACTTGTTTTCCCCAGGCTCGAAAGGCCCGTCTCTCAACATGTCTGAGAAGGTCGAGACCGCAAACGAGGGCATCTCGCCCACCGACGCAGAGAAGGCACCTCACCATGTGGGCGAGGAGGAGAACTGGGGCGACCAGATCCCCCACGAGATGCTCGAGACCCTGGCGCCAAACGGCGAGGCCGAGTACATCCTCGACAAGATCAACAACATGAGCGAGGAGGAGGCGGTCGAAATCATCACCGTGAGCCTGCGTTTCCACGCGGACGACTGGAACTTCCCCACCGACATGAGGGAGCGCATGGCCCGCCTACTGCAGGGCAGGAAGCTCTATGGGGAGTTCTACGACCGCGACCTCAGGATCGACGCCACCATGATGCGCTGGTCGTCGCCGTACCCCGGGGTCCGCGCCGTGCAAGAGCTTGAAATGAACGACGACATCCCCATCGAGACATTCCGTGCTTATTTCCTCGGCATTGGATGGGTAGGTCAACAAAACACATGGCTATGTTGTGGCGAATGCTGCCGCTGACAACTGTGTGAAGGCGGTGATCGGAACATTCATGTCCACGTTCTTTAATTCTCGTAAGCAGTCTCCAGGATACAATATGGACCTCAACAAGAAGATTCCTCTCCCATCTATAACTTCTGTGTGTTGTTAGCTGACTCCCGATGCCAAAGGTTTCCCAGCCATTACCCTGGGCGGAGCAGTCATCCAGATCCTACTGTTCCCATGCGCAAAGGTCCTGGAGTATACGCTGCCTGACTGGGGTATCACGGTATTTGGGACTCGCCACTCCCTCAACCCAGGCCCCTGGACTTTTAAAGAGCAAATGCTGGCCACAATTACGTTTAACATCGCTATTTACACCACTAACAGCTATTCCATGATCCTAGTCCAGAAGATGCCGATGTTCTACGGCGAGAAGTTTGTCAACTTCGGCTACCAGTTCATGCTGACCCTGTTCGTCCAGACCATGGGAATGGGCCTGGCCGGCTACCTCCGCCGCTTCAGCGTCTACCCCGTCAAGGCCCTGTGGCCTACAGTATTGCCTACTATTGCGATGAATCGGGCGCTGACAAGGACGGAGCCCAGAGAGACCATTCCGGCGTTTGGAAAGAACTGGACGGCGTCGCGCTACAAGTTCTTCTATATTTGCACCATCTCCATGTTCTTGTACTACTGGTTCCCGGGCTTTATATTCACAGCGCTGAGCACCTTCAACTGGATGACGTGGATCGCGCCGCAGAACATCACGCTGGCCATCCTGACGGGATCGAGCCTTGGGCTGGGGCTCTTCAACCCTCTCACAACCTTCGATTGGAATGTTGCAACATCGTCCTATGCCGCCCTGTCCATGCCGTTCTTTGCCACCTGTACTATGTACATCAGTGCCATTCTCGGCGGCTTCATCATCCTGGGGATCTACTATTCTAACATGTACAATACTGCTTACCTGCCTATCAACTCGTCTTCGGCTTTCACCAACAACGGCACCGCATATAAGGTCCAGGAGGTCATTACCAACAATAGGCTCGACCCCGAAAAATACCAGCAGTACTCGCCGCCTTTCTATTCCGCCGGTTATATCCTCACCGTCGGTGCAAACTTCGCTTTCTATCCCGTCTACTTTCTCTACATCACGTTCAACCAGTGGACGACTGTCTCCAATGCATACAAGGACTTTTGGGCGGGGATTCGTCGGGGTAAGGGCAACTATGAAGGGGCTATGGATATACATAGCAGGTGAGTGTTTGTTGTATGTCTTGCTTGAATACCAAACGGCGTTTCCTCCACAAGGTCCACTCCCCGCATGCTGTTGTTGCTGCATCAGCAGTAGACAGAACGATCCGCTGACAGCACGCCAGGCTGATGGCGCGGTACCCTGAGGTACCCGACTGGTGGTTTCTGCTGATTCTGGTGCTGGCGATCGTGCTGTCCGTCATCTTCCTCGAGATCTACGACCTCGCCACGCCGGTGTGGTTGACATTCCTCGTGATTGGCATCAACCTGGTCTTTGCCGTGCCTTTGTCCTTCCTCTCCGCGACCACAGGCACAAATCTCGGCCTCGGATCCCTGATCCAAGTCATCACCGGGTTTGTGCTGCCGGGTAACTACAATGCCTACCTGTACGCGCAGACGCTTGGTTCATGGGCACTGGCTGGATGTAAGCATGAGTCTTCTCCTTTCACGGTCCCAGAAGACTAACACATAACAGATAGTGATAATTACGTGCAGGTTAGTTCCCTGTTCTTATAGATTTAGTCTTCCCCTCCCCTTCGGTCTGAGTTCGGTACCCTGGAATTTTGCCTCTTGTCGTGTACCGTAGAGACCTGTTGGCCCCGTCGCAGGCTGCAGAAGCCGTGACATGTGCATCCTGTGCATCCAGTGATTCCTTTATCTTATGACAGACACATACTGCCATACGTATCGCCTACTAAAAGCATCATCTGAACAGGACCAAAAGATGGCACACTACTGCAAGATCCCCCCGCGCGCCGTCTTCCGCAGCCAGATCGGCACCATCATCATCACCTGCTTCGTGGCGGTGGGCACCCAGGACTTCATCATGAACCACGTCGAGGGGATCTGCACGCCTACTCAGCCTCAAAAGTTCACATGTGCCAACGACGGCGCTCCAATGTAAGCAACGCAGCGGGTCACAAACCGTTCAAAAGATCTTCCAAGCGCAAAGCCTCGGGGATACCTTTTGCTTACATTCTGCTCGTTGCAAACCCTTTAGGTACGCCAACAGCCTCATGTGGGGCGTGCTGGGCTCCAACATCATGTTCAACTCCATGTACCCGCTCTTCAAGTGGTGCTTCCTCATCGGCTTCGCCATCTCGGTCCTCTTCCTCGTCCCGCAGTACTACGGCCCCATTTACCTCCCCGGCGTCAAGGAGCGGCTACGAACCAAGCTCAGGCCGCGGACGTTCGAGCTGCTGGACCGCTCCCTGTTCCCGTTTGTCGCGTCCCTGCTGTGGCTGAACCCCATCCTCATCATCCAGGGGATCCAGCACTGGGCGCCGTCGAACCTGTCGTATAAGACTCCCGGCATGATCCTGTAGGTGGCTGGTGGTGCTCGTCGCTACCTACCCTCGGCTTTTTCAGATATGGGCTGATAATGCTGCTGTCCAGGTCTTTCATCTTCATGTACTGGCTGCCTCGCCGGCACTTGGCCTGGTGGGAAAAGTACAACTACGTTCTGTCGGCCGCGCTGACAGCCGGTGTTGCCATCAGCGCGCTGGTCATGTTCTTTGCGGTCTCGTACCGTCCAGTCAGTCTGAAATGGTGGGGCAACACCGTCAGCTCGGCAGGAGTTGATGGCAGCAGTGTCGGTATATTGCCCATACCAGAGCGAGGGTACTTTGGCCCGGAGAAGGGTCAATTCCCGTCCTAAGTCGTCCAGGTCATGAATCGTTGGGAGTCAAGGCGCAGGGCTACTCGTAGACGAGGACGTGGGATAACGGATACCCTCCTACAGGGACGGTTCGAGCAAATAGGATGCAATGTGAATTTTATTGGGTATCTTGGTATCTTTAACTGTGATGCGCTTAATGCAGAACATTGTGTCCGACCAACTTCTCAACGCAAACCCCGTCGCTATCAGCATCCTAGGAACCATCGCTAGTCTTGCCAGTTGGCACTTCAGTGAACCAGTATTCGTTAATACCATCGTAAAGATGCATAAAAGTCCCCTTCTAACGTTGCCAGGTCAGCGCTCTTGCAACAAGCACGCCGGCCACTTCCTGCCCACGAGTTCTGGTCGTTGTTTTCTGTATCCAGCAAGGATAACACCCACGATCCGTCAACTGATCGACTTAGGACTTATTGGCAGGCCCTCTCCAGGTGTTCCTCTTGCCAGACTTGGACACAACGATGGGTCGAGTGCGCGGCTGCAGTGGAGTATACCAAGGGAGCTCTGCCTTCTCTTTCTCTTTGCCCTCGTCCTTGGATTTCGTTCCTCTTCTCTTCCTGGGATTTCTGCGTCTGCCTTGTTGACTCCCATCTCGTGCTGGATTAGTGCCCGCCGTACCCTCTGCCTCCTGTCCGCCGTCCTCTGTGCTCTCCACAACGACGTCGTCGACCAGGCTTGTCCTACCCAGACAGGCAGGGCATTTACGTCCCTCGAACCTCGAGCCCTCTTCCAGCTTCTCTCTCGACATGCCGCATTCCGAACAATGAAGTCCGCAAAGAAACCTCCAGCAGCCCTCAACGCGACAGTCAACCTTCCAGGTGCAGTCCTGCCCGAGGTGCGCGCCGCCACAGCGACAGCGCTTCAGCTTACACTGCAAGCCGCTGTGACCCTTCATACCGCACATGCAACAGCGTGCCTTGCAGGTCATGGCGTTCTTGTGTTTGAAGTGACCCGGAGGGTATGTGTTGCCACACTCCCGGGAGCAGAGAGCAGCACACTTTGCAGCAACGTGATACTGCGGGAATGGTCTACATTTGCAACGGTTTTGCTTCGCCACAGGACAGTTGGTCGCTGTATGGAGGTTCCTATGCTGGCCAAACTCTTGACCAGGAATTCTGGTGAATCCACTGAAATGGAAGAGGCTCATTGCATTGTTAATGCAGCTACTGTCAGTGCTCGGTGTGCCGCAGAAGCCGCATGGCTCTGGGCAAGTCAGGTGCCGCCCTGCGCAGTTTGGGCATGGAACCTGGCCAGATTTGTGCCCGTCCGCCTCATCCAAGACCCTGTGGCGCATTTTCTTGAGATGCGCCCATTCGACCTTGTCGATATCGTCGGGAAGGAAAGAGGTGTCTTGTACGCAATCATTGAGGGCATACAGGCGCGTTGGATATTCGTGGCTCAACGGTGTCTGAAGAGGGCCGCGTTGACTCTCGTCGGTGTCTGCCAAGAGCCGCATTGTCTGCCAAGAGCTGCTCTGTCGCCTCTCTTGTTCGTGTGCCTGCCTATCCGGGGTCTTCCGGTCAAACATCTCCACGATCCGCGTC
Source organism: Diaporthe velutina (assembly GCA_038088505.1). Lineage (NCBI taxonomy): Eukaryota > Fungi > Ascomycota > Sordariomycetes > Diaporthales > Diaporthaceae > Diaporthe > Diaporthe velutina. The sequence goes on along the minus strand of JBBWSJ010000070.1, from coordinate 3,531 downwards.
CTGCTTAGGCTTCGCCGTCGGCTACGCTGGTACATCGTGCCGAGCTTCATTTGCGGAAAGATCAAAGTGCCCTTGAGGCGGTCGAACGATCGCGGAAGACGGGCAGTGGTGAATATGCCATGCGGTGGCTCACTCGTTGCACGTCGCCGTGAACGCCTAGCTGACCTGCCCCTCTCAAATACGCCATCATCGCGCACGGCTGTTGACCAGATCGCGTTCCGCTCCGGTCCTCGACCGGTCAGTCCGCTGGAGAAGTCAACTGGGGGCGACGATATCATGGCCACAAGCCACTGCATTTTGGACCGCGAGCCGCATGATGGAACATTTAGGACTCGTCTGGTGGACGCCTGTCCCTCAGGCCAGGGGTAGGCCATGTTCATAAGGCGGTCCCTGAAGCTTTCATGGTAAAGAAACAAAATGTCGGTTTCCATACTGCTAGCCATATAATTCGCCCTCGCCGCCTTGGAAGAAAATACACGTCGCCGCAACTGAGGGAGGAAAGCGCCCCCGTCATGCAGTGACGGCAGACGTGTTTCTCGCATTCTTGTTTGGATGGCTGCCAAGAACTGAGTATCTTCCTTGTACCATTTCTTTCCGTCACTCGCAATCTGTGTGGCATCATGCCTCTTGCGCCTCTGGTTTGATGCAACATGGGTATGCTCGGCGCGTGAGCCGGTGGGCAAGGTATTGTACGTGGACAGGCTGGGTGGGTGGATCATCTGTAGCCACAGCCTCAGGGAGGCATCGTCTGTCTCGAGATAGTGTCTCATCACCAGGTCCTTTATCTCCTCTCCAACGGTGACGCGTACGTTTCCCTGCTCTTCCATGCGGGGGACGCCAGCTTGTAAGAGTCCAGCCGAAGAAAAGACTTTGGGTTGCGAAGGGGCCGGAGTGGGCCAGGGAGGCTCGAGGTGCTCGTCGGTGATGCTACAGGTGGTCAGCATCTTCCGCAGCAGCTCGAGATCTCTCGCGAGAGATTTGTCATGGCGCTTGATGGGGGCGAAGTTGTGAAGGCCGTTCTCGTGGCTGCGGTGGGTGTCGAAGGCCCGGGCGAGGCCCTTGTTGCCGGGGAACAGGAACTTGGACATGATACGGTTGACAAGAATGTCGCGCGCAACAAGGCGGCGGTGCTCATAATGCTCGAAGGGGAGGTCGATGTCGAGAGGGTAGTGCCGGGCATGTGGCAGCTGCCTGTCGTCGGATGATGTGTTGGACGGAGCCATCTTGGGCCTCTAGAAGGTCGTGCTCTCCGGGTGATGACGATATGTCAGGGGAATGGGAATGGGAGGATGTCCTTTCAGTGTCGGCCCCAAGAGGTGTGGTTGAGAGAGGGTAGCCCAAAGCACAGCGAGAGAGGTGCGACGGTGCACAATACCGTCTCGTGTTGTTGACGCGACTGAGCTCGACGCTTGGCTCTCCCCGCGCCGTCGTCCGCCTGGTCGGTCCTCCACCTCATAGCCTTGCTCAGAAGTGCACAAAGCACCTGAACGGACTGTTTGCTAGTCTTGGAGGGGTTTCAGTTGGTTGAGTGGGCTGGTGAATCGAACTTGCAATGTGGGTGCAAGTGGCAGCATAGAGGGTGTGAGTCGTAGTGTGAAGCTTGACAACACTAGGTTACTTCTGTAGCACACCAGAGTACAGATACGAAGTACAAGTGCCCAGGTACCTAGGTCAGGATGCGGGGATGGTGGGGGCGGGGAAGCCAGCGGCCTCGTAAGACAGGCATTTCCCTGCCTGAGGTCTGCCCATCTGCCAAGGCTTGCAGGTACGAAGCAGGACTACCAGGGCAATGGTCGCCTTTTAGTCAGCACCATCAGCTAGCTTTTACCGTGCAGAGGATTAAGCACATTAATTATTATATTGTGTTCTCCATCATTCTAAGTTCTCTTGTTCAGGGAAACCAGCATGGAAGGCGCTTGACTGACCCTGCATAGTTCTGCTGGACGAGCGACAGGCCATTTTCTTGCCCGCTAAAAGCATTGGCGGGAGCACACCACCAACCTGCAGGTACGTCTTGGCCACATCGTGACAGGATTAAGCAATGTACTTGCCCAGGGTGTACAATGTGAACAAAAAAAAATGATTTACACATCGCTCATGCTCATATCACAAAATTTGAACGCTGCTGGCTACTCTAAAACTACTTTCAATCAGGTGAAAGTTCATCTGCACTCCTACGTAGTATTTTGCTCTACATTCCGTTTCTTCCGCTTTGGTTGCATTCAACGTGGGTACGCAAAGGTACGCAAATCCCTGAGATCCATCGTTGTGTCTAGGCCCTCTACATGTGTAATGTTGTGCAACCCACCTTAAGTCCAGGGACGCAAGGGGCGCCGACATGGCCAGTCTGGGGTGGGGGCATCTTAGTCTTGATCGGAAATTGGTATCTCGAGACAGCCGAATTGCCTCTTCCCGACTCTCGCTACTGACTCTAATGACACAAACTCATTGCTAACACGTCCAAGAAACCAACTCGGCTGGCTTTGTGCTGGGCAGATCTTTCATTCCACCAGCTGCAGTCTGCAGCCTGTGAGCATCATGGACATCCCATTCTCATGCCCGCAGCATTCATTCAAGCACGATCCTCTTCCAGACCCTGCAACGTCCCTGAGGCTTCTGGAAATCTTGAACGACGACGATGTTTCCCAGCGGTCCCATATCAGCTGCAGGCTTACGACCTGGCCAGCAGACCTGACCACCCTCCCATCTTATCATGCAATATCCTACACGTGGGGCGAACACGAGAGCAATACTCTTATCCTGGTCAACGGGAAGCCTTTTCCAGTACGGACAAATTGCGAGTTTGTCTTGAGACAGGCCCACTGGCACGGCCAGAGCCAGTACTACTGGGTGGATTCCATATGCATAGACCAGAGTAGTCTTGGTGAAAAAAGCAAACAGGTCGTCATGATAGGGGAAATCTACAAACGGGCTGCCCACGTCCTGGCCTGCGTGGGTGATCATGCCGAAGATAGCCTCTTCTTTTGCAAGACATTGCGTCAACGGAAGAGGTGGGTCTCCAAAAGCGCCGGGGAGCTCTCCTGGAGGTCTCGTCTGTGTTGCAGCTAACGCTAGGGTAGCTACAGCAGTACTAAAGGGTTCCTCCTAAACCCTAGATAGCTAGCTAATTCTCCTCTTAAAATACTATAAAAAATAAATATATATATATTATATACTATTATAATAAATAGTAGCTATAATGTTTTAATACTATAAAGTATTATTAGCTTATTTTACTATCTAAAATATTAAAATAATATTAAAATTAGTTATACCTATTAACCTTACTATCTTAATTACCTTACCTAATATTAATAATAGAATTAAGTATATTACTATTAAATATTATACTATTATCTTATATAGCTATTAAAATATTTAATAAAATATTAAAATTATATTAAATTACTTAAAATAATAATATTTATTATTTATAAATATATAAAATATTAAGGTATTATTTTAAAACTAATTTTATATATTAAAGGCTTTATAAACTTATATAAAAAATAAGTAATTAGCTTTTATTAT